>MINK01004672.1:4019-15456 GCA_001735545.1 Phormia regina
TATTTGGCCACTTTCCTGCTAAAACTAAAATTAATTCATAATTCCATCAAATTGCTCGCGAAATATCGCGGATTGAAGGCACAAAATAGTTCAAAATATTTATTATATAAGAATTATTTAGATATCATATGAAAGGTATCAAAATATAATATGACTCGTTCGCAGATAAATAGCACGAAAGGTGTTTTTAAAAATTTACAAAAATATGTGATAATAACGAAAATGTTCGACACTAATTATTCAGTTTATTCGTTATTCGAAACTAAACAATTTTCAATAATTCGAACAGTTAATCGACCAAAATTATTCAGATAATCGACAGACGGTTAATCGGTTAGTAAATAGTAATTGCCAGTATGTTAGGAAAACTTTAATTAAAAATAATTTATAAATGAAATTTTGTTCAGGTGTTAATATTAAATATTAAATATTAAATATTAAATATTAAATATTTAACAACTTTTATAAATGTGTAAACTCAAAAAGATCTTATGAGACAGTATTTCGATTTATTTCATTTAAAATCTAGGAGAACGTAAGTAAGTCGAATAAATTCAAATCATTTTGGGTTTCTCTAATTCCTATGCTTTCGTTAGCATGAAGTAACGTCTTTTCATACTGTTTTTGTTTAATTTTTCCTTCAGAGTTATTATTTTTAGTAGTATAAATTGTTTAAACATTATTACAACAAAGTAAATAAACAATTAATTAAAAAAAAAAAGAAAAATAAAAACAAAATTATTATTTTTTTTTCACATTTTATTTATTAATGAACAGTTTTTTAAAAAGCAAATCTTCATTTATTGATATGATAGACATCGAAAGCAAAACAGCAAGTTATTGATATTTTACTGACATTTTCGTTCGCAAGATTCGAAATACAGAAACCTATTTTTTTTATGAAAACACTTACGTGTTCGTTCGACTTGTCCTTTGTGTAATTGTTGGCATAAAATTGAGTTATTGAAACCCAAATCAGTTTTTGTTCGCCTACAAGCCGAAAGAAAACATTCGTTCGACATAGAGAAATTGGCTATAAAAATTGTGGTTACTTAGTCGTATGATTAACATCGATTTGTTGTGTGTTTTTTATAATTATAAAATTTCTATTGAAACCCGAAATTATTCAAAATATTAAATCTTTTAAACAATCCGCAAAAATGTTCGGCAAATAGATGCTCTTAAGCCCATAGTACCAAAAAATCCTCTTAATATTGTGTTCTTATGTAACTTAAACATTCAAGTAAAAAGTATCATTCATTTTAAATATCAGTTAGTGGCAGTTTTAAAAACAAATGATTTTTGTCTTTAATTTCCACAATCTCTGAACGGAAGTAATATTTGGCAATAGAGACTAAGGCAAAAAAATAAAAATAAAAAAACTAAATAGAAAACACTTACAGGACACAGACAACACAAGGCTTTGAAATGACATATCACACAAAAGATAAAAAGGAAAATGCCTAAGAATCTTAAAAAAAATTCTAATTTCAATGAATTCTTTTATTCATATTAAACTAATGCTATTTTTTGGTAAATGTCAGTTAAAGTCTATGCCGTAGGATGAACTGAACTATATACATTATTTTTCTCATGCTAGAGCTGTATTGTAACATCAATTTATTTTTATTTTTTTTTTACGGATTTTAGCTCATGTCGAGGATTTAACTGCTAGTATATACTTTAAACCACAAAAAGGAAGGAAGTATTTCATTTCCGTTACGCGAGCAATTGCAACTACATTATGTACAACAAACATTTGCTCATACAAAAACGACAAATAGATGGAAAGACAGACAAGCAGACAGACAGAAATAAAAACGCACATACTCTCACCTCTTTCTCTTATACAGACAAATAATAGATTGCACCATCTATCCTATAGGCTATTATGCAACAAAAACCAACAACAGAATAAAATTTAACAAATAAAAAAAATGTTAGTTACTACAACTATTTACCATTCATCTCGTCATTTATTTTGCCTGCCTTCTTTATTCTCTTTCTCTATCCTTTCCCTCCCACCACTTTTGTGAATACCACATTAGTTTCCGTTAATTTCATTGCTTTTCAAGTTGAAATTAGAGAAGGCGGTCTGAAGTTCGGTTGTTGGTTCATTGCTAACAATTTTTCAGTTATTTTCAAATTTGTTGTTGCTCTTATTTTAGTTGGTTAGTTCTGAGGTAGTTTTAGTTTCCTATTTAAGTTAAATGAAAAAAAAAAATCAACCTAAAAAAAAGAGCATCACGAATGCATTTCCATTTTCGGACGTGCATGTCATTCAAACATTAATCTTTAGGCTTTAATGTTAAACATTTAAGATTAAGTTCTGTTTTCTTTTTGGTATTTGATGTTGTTTGTAGGTTTTTGGACTGGATAATGGATGCTGGTTGCTCTGACTCAACTAAATGGAACTGCATTAATTTTAAGAAGTTAATATTTTTCTCAAACACTAAATATTTATTATTTTTTATTCACATACGTTTTTAATCTTGGTATTGGATTGAAATATGAAAATTTTAAAATAATTTAATAAATTTGATGGAAAATTTCAATAGAATTAACAAAATTGATAAAATTAACAAATCACTGTTTTTTAAGGAAAATTTTATTTTATTATTTCATATTTACATATATCAATTTAAATATTCTGCCTTAACGTCGATGGCTTTATAGAGATAAATTAGCAACTTAACTATTTACATGTTGATTACATTAAGTAAATGATTTTATACAATATATTTATATTTTAAATTTAATTTCGATTTGCGAGAAGTATTTCAATATTTTGAAATAAGTATCCTTTAAGGTGACTTTTAAAATGGAATAATGTGGGAAAAATTTTTAATTGATAAGTTAGGTTCTTATACTCGTTAGGACCAGCAAACGAAATTCTCTGTTTTGGCAATTCAAGTCGACATCTTACGATTCTTAGATCCATTGATTGTCTTATTATCATCTTCTTTGGCGAAATATTACGGTTAAATTGTATAGTATCTCTGTTAAAGGTAAGAATTTAATTAATTTAATTTTTTAATGCAATTTTTAATATTATTTGATGAAATTTGGCATAATATTATTTTGCAAGTTTATAATGATTATTACACTATATTCGCTCAACATTGACCCATTTAGAGCTTAACCCTCTTTGCAACACCACATTTTAAAATATGAATAATTTTATTAATGAAATGCTTTAGTTATATTTTCATTCGTTATTATTAACCATTTTTTTTTCTCTTAAAAGGTACTCTTTTTATTGTTTAATAAAGTATTAAAATAAGAATAGAATATAGAACAGCTGATAAGGCAGCATAATTGCAACAGAGGTAACTACTACAATATTTATCTTATCACTAAATAAATTACACTAAACAAAAAATATGACTAAATATTTGGTGGATCATAGCAAAAAAAAAATATTGAGCAACAAATATGAATCAAATATTAACACAGTTAGGTTGGGTAAAACATATTATGGAAATAAGTAAAAAAATATTTTAACTATATTATTTTTTTTTTTTTATAATAGAGAAAAAACACAATGAATACTCATAAATTATGGAGTTATAATATTAATTATTTAATTTATAGTTTTTAATTAGATTAAAATAAATATAAGTATTAGTATTCATATTTTCATTTCACTCTGTTTAAATAATATTGCACTGATTCCAGCTGTTATAAGTATTATTAATATTTCTTATCTCTAATATTTTAGATAACGATTACTCACTTTATTTGTTATCAAGACAAAAAGTTCAGGTTTCATATACATTTCAGTCAAAATTTGTCATTTAAACGAAACAATACGATTTAACGAAAGAAATGTAAATTAAAAAAAATAAATAAATAAATTTAATAATTTTACAAAATATAAATTAATTAATTAGGCTATGTTCCAATAAACATGTTTTTATTTAAAAAAATTATTTTATTTGTGTGTTTAACGTTAATAGTGAAAAGTGAAAATATAATTAATAATTGTCCGAGATTTTGTAAATGTGATTCATATTTACAATTAAATAGAGCAAAATGCAGGTAGGCTGAGTAAAGAGAATATTTATTTGAATGTGCTCTTTAACATTAAAAATACATAATAAAAATTGAGTAAAAGTGACATAAAATGCAATTGAATATTTACTACAACATAGAGAATAATTTAAAGAGAAGCACAACTGAAAGAGAAAAACTGCATTTTTTATTAAAAAACAAAAGAATTCATATATATTATCTATAATGTCATTTAAAACCAGCTAATTATTTATTTTGGATTTAATGCTGTTAAATTTCTCACCTTCTCTTTCTCTAACATTAAATTTCATAGATGAAGGAAGTAAACAAAAATTTCTTTTACAATAACTTATTATTTTGAAGAGAGTGATTTTTTATTAACTTAATTGTGTTTTATGCTAATTATTATAATAAATACTAATCTTTATTATTATTATTTTTGATTAATTAATTTCATTAATATTTCAGTTCCAAACGTCTTATAAGCGCCGAAGTGGATTTACCCAAACAGGTGCAAATATTAGACTTAAGTTTTAATGATATCACTACAGTGGATAAAAAATGTTTTGAGGTAAGTTTCAAATTCTAATTTAAAAATATATTTTTTAAATTTTAATTTTTCCAGAACTTTTCTTATCTCAAATATCTCAATTTATCCAATAATGCTTTACACACCTTAGATTGGGAAGCCTTTTCAAAACTACGGCGCCTAATAGAAATAGATCTCTCCTATAACAGACTCGAATACCTAGATGAGAGATTATTCAATAAGAATAAACTTTTACTTAAAATAAATTTAGAGGGAAATAAATTAGAGTCTTTGCCGAATAAAGCTCTTCTAAATAATCCCTCTATAAAAGAAATAAATTTGAGAAACTCTCAAGTATTTTTATTGCAGCCAGAACTTTTCAAAGGATTAAAAAATCTTCAATATTTGGATTTGAGTAAAAATTTATTGAATAATTTTAACACAGAAGATTTTCAATATTTAGAAAATCTAAAAGAAGTAAATTTAAATGAAAATTTTATAAAATGTGATGAAAGTATAAAACATAAAATAAAGCAATTGGAAAATAGAGGAATAAAAGTTCTGCTGAAAAAATGCCCATACCAGGGAACTCATATGTTTGAGAAAATGGTAATGGCTTCACCACAAAGTCAAACAGATGATTTGGATTATTTAAATCAAATTGATCAATGGCGTTTAAATATTGATTTGGAAGAAAATTCTGCTGAAAATGATGATGATGATGAAGATGATTTAGATTCTAAGGAAATTTTAATTACATCCAAAAATAATAAAGAATGGTTGAGATTTGCTCCTGATGCTGTATTGTGTAATCAAAAAAGTTTAGTTTTATGTCAAGAATATCGTTCCTGTCTTCAAGACTTAAATGAAGCCTGGCATGAACAAAGAAAATATAAAGAGCAATGTCCCCTCAATGATGTTAAATTTGCCTTTTTCATGGGTTTAGCTATAGGTGTTTCAGCCATAATTTTTATACTAGCCTGTGCTCTATGTGTGAAAAAATGCTTCGAAGAGAAAAAATATAGTAAATTATAATTATTTTATTATTTTAATAATAAAAAAATAATTGAATTAAATTTTAAATATAATTCTAGGATCTAATCCTCCCAATAATGTCGATGATCTACCCTCACAACCGCTAGCTAGACCTACTTGTCAATTACCTCCCCAGGTAAGAAGACAACCACGTAGACGTCCTGCTCCTCCTCCACGTTCCATGGTACGTTATGAAGGTCCTGTTACAGAAAATTTCCTATCGCGTCTGTTTGGTCGTCCTGCGCGTCAACAATATTATCGTAACATCAATCAAAATACTGCAACTTTAATAAGACGTTTAAGTCGCAGTAATTTATTTAATAATCGTTTAAGTCAACACTTCCTCGATCGCCAAACATCTGGTGAACCCTCAAGTCCAGACGTAGAACATTTTGTTCCAACTGCTCCTAGAGCAGAAACTCCACCACCTTCATATGGAGATGTTGTAATAGATAATTGTAGTATTGCCACTAAGTGATTAAAATTATGACATACATTTTTTTTAATTTAATATTTAGAACATAAAAATTTTTAATATTATCGAAAATATTTATTAATGAGAGACAATAAAAAAAGGAACAGTGAAAAGTAAAATAAATAACTCGCAAATAAATAATCCTTTTTCAAATATACTCAACTTAGTAATGTAAATACAAAGGAAATTTTCTTTATAATTTTTTTTTTTTTGATCATAAAACTTCGGATTCTTGTTGCCATAAAATCCTCCTGTTAATTGAATTTAAAAAAAAAAAGAAACTCACAACTCTTTCATATCAATTGACACCCTCTATTATATTTCAACATGGACATTTTCTGGTAAATTTCAGAAGAAACCTCTATAAATTTCATTATCGACCCTCGTTTGCCATGTACACTGTACTAGTGTTAATTATTGTTTTTGGTGCAAAAACGCACATTTGATAAGATACCGTAATTTGTAAAAACCGTTGTCATTTTATATATTGTTCTTGCAAAGACGTACTCATAAAGTTTAATTGTTAACTAATATTCAAGTAGTATTGTTTTATTTTAGATCAGATCAAATTCGTATTTAATATAACACACCCCTTGAAAATTTCCAAAAAATGAAATTTAATGTTTATTAAGTAGCTATAAATTTAGAATTGTTTCCAATTATTATATTAGTTTACTATTGGTGTCCAAAGTATAATCATGAAGATATTTATATACTGCGGTATATTCTTAATAATATTGGTTCATACTAAAGCTGCCCCCGTAGATTCTAAACCTGAAGAAATTGAGGAAGATCATGAATTGATAGGAGGTTTCTTTCAAGGAGATATGGAAATTGAATTGACACGAAATGGTGAAATAGCTGAATCAAAAAGATGGCCTAATGGTACGGTACACTATAAAATAGATGAAGTTTTCGGTAAGTAAAATAACAACAATAATAACTTTAAATATAGGCACTAATTTTTAATAAAAATATTTTATAACAGATGCCGATCACACACTATATATTCTACAAGCTATGAAAAATATACAAGCGGTCAGTTGCATACGTTTTATTCCAGTAGAGGATGATAAAACCCCTCATTTATATTTCATAGGTGAACCGTCTGGCTGCCATACTAAAGTAGGTTATCGTGGTAAAGTACAAACTCTTAATCTACAAATTGATAACCTAGACAAGGGCTGTTTCAAATTGGGTACAATTATGCATGAAATTTTACATTCTTTGGGTTTTCATCATCAACAATGTGCCACCAATCGTGATGATTATGTTCTAATTGTAGAGGAAAATATCAAAGAGGGCAAAGCCGGCAACTTTATTAAATATGATGATAAAACTGTAACCGATTTTGATATCGAATATGATTATGGTAGTATTTTGCATTATAGTTCTACTGCCTTTTCAAAGAATGGTAAAAAAACTATAATACCATTGTTAGATGAAGATATCGAAATTGGCCAGAGACGTGCTTTAAGTCCCAGTGATATAGCAAAATTGAATTTGATGTATAAATGTCCAATTTTAATGAATTAAGAGAATAAATGTCATATTGAAAAAATTGAGCATAAATGCAAATATTGAATTTTTCTTTAAGGTCTATATTACTGGATTATTTTAGTGTACTTTTTTTTCATAGAAAACTTCTATGGAAACAAAATTTATCGACAATTTTCTTTTAAAGAAAAAATAATCAAAAAATTGAAAATTTCATCTAAAAAGAGTATTTATATAAAATTTTGTATTTATCTAAAAAATGATATGAATAACTTTCAATAAAAAAATTATAAAGAACTTTCCACATAAAGAGATATTATTGAAGATTTTCTTTAAGAAGGGAATTTGTCGAAAAATTTCAAGTTTCCTATAAAAAAGAAAATTCATCCTAAATTTTCTCCAGAGTGAAAATTTATTGAAAATTTCCACCAGATCGAACATTTTCTTTAAAAAGAATAATTTTCAAAATTTAAAAGAGAATTTACCAGAAGGAAAGATCGAAAGTGTCCTTCAAATCAAAATTTATTTAAAAAACATTTCCTCACACCACATTAACAATTATACATTCGATTTAATTTCTTAATATCACCAGCACTTAAACCATCTCGTTGACCAATTTTTACGTTATCACCTTTCAATGGAATAATGGTGTCCTGGCCGTTTTTCGAAAACGCCTTTCTGCCATAATGCATAACACTCCCATAATCATATTCAATACCGAAGTCAGTAACAGTTTTAGTACCAAATTTTTCAAAATTAAACGCCATATTATCCTGAATATTATTGAAAATAATTCTGATATAATCATCTCGATCGGAGGCACTGTGCTGATGATAAAATCCCAAGGCATGTAACAATTCATGTATAATAGTGCCTATTCTAAAGCAGCCTTCATCTAATGGAGAAATATCTAAATTGACATGTTGCTCAGTGCCAATATAACCGACTTTGGAATTACAGCCATTTGTTTTGCCTGTAATCCTGATAAAGTCCTGTGTAGTATCGGTAACATGAAGAAAACGTATGCAGCTAATAGATTCAATTATTTGCATTCCTTTTAGTATGTACAACGAATGATTGACATCTGTAGAGGTAAAGCAAAATAAATTTAAATAATTTTTTATATGTTTTATTTAAACATTGATGTTCTCCTCTTACCAAACACTGGGTTAATTTTAAAACGTACTTTGCCATTAGGCCATCTTTGCGAAATATCTCTTATACCATTACGTGCTATGTCCACATCCATATCACCTTCAAAAAATCCACCTTTAAATTCCGGATCTACTTCAGTTCTTTCATTTTCGATTGGAATTGATTGGCAATAAGTTAATAATAAGGCCATTAGAATTAATTTTTTAAACATTTCCATGTTATTACTTTAAACAATATTTTAATACTAATAAAAGCACAATTCTAATGTTGCTGATTTTTATATAAAACTGTTTTTAGAAAATTTAATTTTTTTAGATAAAATATTTTTTAGATAAAATATCTCAAAAAAATAAGTCACTGAACTTGCATTTAGCATTTTTTAATGAATTATTATTATTAGATCCATAAACTTTAAAGACAAATAAAATATGATTAGTGAAGTGTAATTAAAAATTATTTTCAAAATATTTGAATAAAAAATTAAAGACATGATATGCAACAAAGTCTTGTTTTTGTTGAAAACTTACCTAAGTTTGTATGAAAAGAAAAATAGTCTGCAATATAATTAAAATTATTGACTTATGCTTTTTAAGGGCCATAATTACAACTTGTCTTTAATGTTTGTAATAGTAAAAGGTAACTATAATTAAAGTGAGGTATAAAGTGAACTTAAAAATTTTTCGTTATTACAACTTCCTTGTAAATTAAAATTAACATTTTCAAAATTATGGCAATATCAAAGAAAATTCCGATTACTTATGACAAATTACTTGTACATAGTGGCAACGACATTTTTTTTTACATAGCGTCTCCACAAGAGATTTTATATCATAATATGTAATAGAGAGTGTAAAAAAAATACAAGTATGCAAAAGTTTATTATAGCTTATCGGCCACTTTTAGCTTAAAGTTAACTTATAATAACCAAATGCTTCTTATCTGTCCGATAATATCATACCTTTAGCTATTGACAAGTTGTAATAATGGGCCTAAGTATTAAAACTAATATTTTTTATACCCTACACCACCAAAGGTGGTTGGGGTATTATGTGTAAATAATGTAACGATTTAAGGATGTCCGTCCGTCTGTCTGGTTGGCTGGCTGGCTGTCCATGTAAAGCTTTTGCGCAAAGTACAGATCGCAATTTTAGAGATAATTTAATGAAACTTGGTGTATATGACTTTCTTGGCACAAGGACGAAGCCTATTGATTTTGGTCATGATCGGCTAATTATTTCACTTAGCCCCCATACAAATGTTCTCCCGGAATAGAGTTTTAAAACTCAAACATACCTAAAAAATAGAAATAATTTAATTTCATCATGATCGGTCCATAATTTACCGTAGCTCCCATATGAAACACTCTTTCGAACAACAACACTTGAACGTGCATAAATCCCACAAAAATGCTAATAATTATTTCCGACACATATAACTTTTATATAAGTATAAGTGACCCTGCAAAATTTCATTAAGATCGGTNNTTCATTAAGATCGGTCCATAATTGACCATAGCACCCATATAAGACCCAATTTCGGGAATTACCAAAAAGTGCTTAAATACATGTGAATCTTAGTATCGGCGTAATATTCTGCAATAGTATGTAGTAATTGGCTCCTTCCCGAATTTTGGTACACGTAAACAATGGTGTAGGGTATCATATAACCGACTATACCTTCTTCTCTCGTTTAAATATTATCTTAAAAAATACACTCCTGATAAAAAAGTATATTTTAAATAAATTTCGTTTTTAAATGATTTAATTATTAAATTTCAATCTAGTTTATGACTTAATAAATTCAATATAAATTTAAATAAACGAAAATACAATTTATTAATTAAATTAAGAAAAACAATTGAACAGTGAAAAAATATATTAATTTAATCAATTAATTTTTCTTTGTGTGTAAAATTTTTAAATACCCAACAAAAACTTGGTAATGGCAGTTACTTTTCAATGATAAAAACATGAAAGTAGTTTAGTAAATACTTACTTTTAAATTGATATGTAATCAATTAATTGAGATCAAATTTTTGGAAATAATATATTTTATCAATCTTTTCATTTAAATTATAAAAATGACATACTTTTAGAGTCGGTAAAATATGAGAATGCGTTAATTACTTATTTTAATTTTAATATATGTTTTCAATAAATAAATTTTAAAAATATGTCAGCGGTTTAATTTTCAGGACTTATTTATAACCGTTAATGTAACTAGTTACTATTCGTTTGGCTAATAATGACTACTGCAATATTTTGAAATTAATGAATAGTTTCAAAGTAATTAGATCTTATAAAGAATTTTAAGTACTTTCTGAAATGCCTACCAGTAATAATATATAGTAAGTAGTTGCCTATAATAATATCACCGTGTTAAAATAATGAGTTATTCATCTAATGTATATGTAGTAGAGTATCCAATTAATCGGTCTTTCCGATTTTTCGGTTTATTTGACAAATAATTATTCGAGGTTTTAAGTTTATCGATTAACGTCAAATTATTCGATTAACCGAATTGTTTTACTAATACATATTAGACATATAAATAATACTATTTATAAAATTTAATCTATTGGAATAGTTACTTAGAGACTTAAAGTAGAAAATATAGGGTCTATCTTAATAGATCTATCACCTATTTGTTTCAGAAAATTGGACTTTGGGCATAATACTATAAATGTTATTCGAATATAAGTTTAATATATCAGTATTTTTAATATAATTTTT
>MINK01004681.1:0-12292 GCA_001735545.1 Phormia regina
AAGTTTTTGTGAAATTCAAGTAAAAATTATTCCAAAAACTAACTTTTTACGGGTTTTTCCAGTTTTTTCAATAATAATGGTATTTATCGGTATTTTAGTTTCGGTACCGGTATACCGTTATGTAATTTCAAATACCGTTATCAATACCGTTACCGAAATAAAAACAATTTTAATACCGACACATAGATACTAATATCTATCAAATGTTTTTATTAAAATTTTTTTAAAATAAGAAAATCATAAAAAATTGCCGCAATGTTGAATCTGCTAATTTGAATCTTAGGCCAGTGGGTTCTAATTTGAAATTTGATTCATTATACGATATCAATGTTCATGTTAAGTAGGTTTCCTTCCTATCGGAATTCTACAACTTAGTTCATGCTGATATATTTCTTCGAGTTATTTTTTTAACTTTTTAATTAATGAAGAATATAAAAAAATTTTGTTGAAAACGTCATAGCTTTTATTTTATATAATTTTAAAATTTTACCATAATGCTTTGCATAAACGTTATGTACATATATAGCTTACACTGTACCAAAAAGGTACATAAATGCAATTAAAATGTTAATTGTTTCAATGAATTTGTGCACTAATTTTGACTCTATGTAGGGGTTCATTAAAACAATGTATTAATATTAAAATCCAATGTAAAAGTTCATTGATAAAATTTTAAACCAATGAAAGCGTTCATAAAATAAATAACTCTTCTCATTGGAACTATGAATTCATACATTAATTTAATAAATTCTTGAATTCTTTTTCAGTGTAAGTTCAAATAACTTATATTACCTTCCTCGCATAAAATTATTTGTAACTACATACATATATACAAAAGTGTTTTAGGGTTATTTTCTTAATATTTCCGCTCAAAAAAAACTTTTTACTTAAATTTCTAATTTTTTTTATGTTCATATTTACATATGAAAATTCTCTTTTTGCAACATATGATTAAGCATAAAGTCAAACTTATTTGAACCTTAATCGTTATTTGTTATGAAAATTCCCTGTGGTACTATAATATAGCATTTATATCCCTGACAGTTTTGTTGTGTTTTTTTTTTCTTTTTTAATTTTTTCTATTTTCCTTGATGGCATATCCACCATTATACTTTGTTTGTATGTATGTCTAAATCTTTCTTTGGAACAATCAACTGAAGTATCATGTTTGGTACGTTAAATATATGTTTAAATGAGTAAGTGGTTGGAAAAAAAAGTTAGAGTGTGTGTGTAATATAACAAAAGAGCTTTTTGTATAATTTTACAGTTTAGAATATATATTTAGATTCTTATTTTGTTTTAATCATACTTGACATAATTGAAATGACAAATATATCTAGTGATTGTTCAGGCATTAAGTTAGTGGAACGTTCGTTTACGTTTTACAATTTTATTTTGTGTCATTTTTGTCAGTTTATCTTTTTTTTCAGGGTAAATTTGAAGGATTTGTTGAATGTATTTATCAGCAATTATTCTATGTCCCAGAATTTAGAATTTATATTTGCATAGACATTCATTTCGTTCA
The DNA here is from genome assembly GCA_001735545.1 of Phormia regina. NCBI lineage: Eukaryota > Metazoa > Arthropoda > Insecta > Diptera > Calliphoridae > Phormia > Phormia regina. The sequence continues at coordinate 1,526 of MINK01004681.1, forward strand.
CTTAAAATAGAATAAGAATTTAAAAATTTTAATAAAATTAAATCCATCTGTTAGAAAATAATTTGACCAATAACAATAATAATATGAAAGAAAGGACAATAAATTTGTAATATAGCTTCCTTCATGTTGTTTAGAACTGTTAATATTTTTTTTTAATTTTTGATAAATTAAAGGACCAAAGCTTCTGAATTTAATATTATATTTTAGTCATTAATATTATACAATGTTTTCAAAACGTTTTTTTTTTTTTTAGAAATAATTCTGTAACTTTTAAATCATTGAAAATATTTTAAGGAAATTTCGCAAAGGAATTTTGAAGTAGAATTATAAGTTCCTGGCGGTTGAAAGGGTAGTGGGTGGCCTTTCAAAATTAGCCATCTAGGAAAAGTAATTTATAATTTGATATTCAGATAGATCTTATAAATCTCTACAAAAATATCTTTACATATATGGGTAATCACTTTTAGTTTAATACTTATTGAGGTCGTAATATCTTTTATCCAATTTTTAGTCTCCATTCTTCTACCCTTTTTAACTTTGCGAGGAAATTATTAACCTCTAAAGTATTTAAAGAATATTCACCGGATTCTTTACAAACATTTAAAAAATATTGCTGCAAGAATCATAAAAATATATGAATCCGGTAAAAATCTACCTAGAATCCCTATCGAAACTTTGTAAATTTTTAATAAATTAAAAAAAAAAAAATGTTAGCTTGTCAAATTCCAAATCTTAAAAAGTATTTTCTAACTGACACCCTTTATAACAACAAGGTGACCATTTCTATGAGAAAAGTAAATTTTTTGAACACGTTTTAAACGGATTGGGATTTTGGGTATTTTCGTATAATAAGAGGAAATTTTTTTAATTCTCTGATTTTAAAATAAATTTAGATATACTATACTGAAGTTTCTATAAAATATCACAATTCATTTCGATTTTATTAAAGTTTAAATATGATTTTTATTAAAAAAATGCTAAATTTTAAGTCATTTGAGAAATTCTGCTATCAAATTCATTCGACAAACTTTTTATATAAATTATAAATCTCTATATTTTACATTTTCTTGCATACCAAATACTAGTGTAAATAATTTAAACTTATGTTTAAAACTTAATAGAAACTTGGCCTCCTCTGGACAAATTGAATCACTTTTCATACGCAACCTGTACTTCTACATTAAATCGGAAATAACTCAATTTTATTCAGATATCACCAACAGCTTAAAAGTTACAGATTTAAAAAAAAGAGTTTTGAAACCACTGTGCATAATTAAATTTTAGTGCTGAATATTTACTATTTTTATTTATAATTAAATTTTAAAATATTATAAATATTTTATAAGGATTTAAAGAAGGATTTATTATAAAATGACCTTAAGATTTTAATTTTCTTTTTTTAATAGGCTTTACTTTCTAAATATTTAAAATGAAAACTAAAAAAAAATTACAAAAATATCAAATATTTGTAATATATTTTTTTGTAGTAACCAACACTTTGATTGCCTGAAAATTTAAAGTGTCATATAAAAAATACAAAAATATATAGTTAAATGATGGTAAACATGTTTTAGGTACTTCTACTTTTTTCCCATTATTTTTTGTGAAAACATACTGGGAGGGTTTTTTTATTATCAACAGGAAGTTGAAAATCAAACAATAGTCATTGTGCTTGTGAAAACAAAGTTCTGTGTTCTTTTTCATTGTCGTTGTTATTGTGGTAGAGTTGTTTTTATTTGTATTGGTTCTTTATATTTTTTCGTAATTTTGTACGACAAAGTAAATAAAGTTTTGTGTTTTCTGTTGTTGTTTTATTTAAGTTCAAAGAATTTAAAAAAATGTTGAGAAAAAAAAATCACATCCACTTTACAGCTACAACATAAAAATGTTTACGGCAAATAAATTTTGTAAATCATAATGAAAAATTGAAAAGAGTTGTATGAACAGTTGAATCAAATAAAAAGAAATTAATTGAAGACGAATAAATAGTTTGTAATATTTACAAATATTTATTTTGTATAATGAGTTATGGTGGTTTGTTGAAATTAAACTTATTGTATGAAAATGTGTTTGTGTAATTAAGGCGTATGAGTGATATTTAATTTTATATACAACTATGAATAATCGTAGCAAGTATAGGTGGCGTATAAGTAATATTAAATTAGTTATTATTAATACATATTTAAATGACAACTACTGTCAACAATACACATTGGGGCAGAATCGAACATTTTTGGAAACAAATTTTTAACTTCTGATCCACTGGTTGGGTTTACATGAAATTTGGTTTAGGCGTAGCACAGGAGTGAGCAATGTTAAGTTTGGAAAGAAGACCAACAGACTAATGGTAGTTCAAAATAAGGCACCTCTGACATAAGAAATTTTTAATCGATTGCCAAATTTTGGTCCAGTTTTTCTAACCGATTTAATTTTATTAACATTAAGTTTTTTGCTGCGTTATTTAGAGTATACTGGGGAGCATTCGGCACTTTTTTGCTTAAAATGCAATATTTTCAAAACGGTTCACGATATCAATAAACTTTCTTTAGTAATAAAAATCTTGATTTGTTGGCTTATATTTAAACCCTTTTGATTCTAAGCAACTTCATGTTAAGTTAGTTTTTAGTACAATTATGTGAAGTATCCAAAAACGTCGAAACAACCACAATCCATGGGGTAGATTCTGCAAGTGATGGGGACAGAATCATTTTCCTATATATTATGTTTTTTTTATTAATATTAATACAGCATTAAAAAAAAAACACTTAAAAATTAATATGTTTAATTGAATTTTATGCAAAATAAATAAAAATTTAATTAACATCTTTACATGGGAAAATCAAAAAATGATTTTTATTTGAATTCAATTAGTACTGAGGAGTCTTTATGTACAGTAAAAGATCAAAGGAATTTATTAAAACATTTTTACACATTTTTGTACTTTACTATCAGTTTTATAACATAGCAAAAATCTATGATCAAAATACCCAATATAAGAGTGTTGAAAAAAAAAGATTTTCTTTTCGAATCGAATTAGACAATAACCCCTCTGATCAGATTTTGTTCATATTTGGAAGACAGATAAAACTGTAATGACTCGTTTATTATGAAACGAACCCACCATTTCTAAGTACATTTGTGTTATTTCTGATATATTTTCTTCAGATTCCTTTAAAAAATGTTTCCCTTAAAAAAAAAATATATATATATATCTGTAATGTAAATTGAAATAATTATATATAAACTATTCTGAGACTAAAAAGACTGATGGAAATAACAAGGTATTTTTAAAACTATAAAAAAGGCATCATCTTCCTATGCAAATATACCCTACAAACTGCAGGATCCATGCTAAAATTCGTCCTTTGAAACTATTTAAAATCGCTCTATTATAAGAATTTTTAATAATGATGTGGTTGCTTTATAACAAGAACATTTTTAAAATTTAAATAAATTAATTTTTTTTTATGTATTTTGTGTTATATGTACTTATTATGATTAATCAAATTAATATCCATATTATTCATGAAATTTTTTTATTAATATTTAATAGGATTACACGTACACGTATGTGTAATAAAAACAATATCAAATTGATAAAGTATTTAAGTATTACTCATACGCAGCGAATGTTTTATGTTTATAAATAAAAATGTTATGGGAAATATTAAATGATAAAAGAAGAAACAAGTATTAAAATAAATCAATATTTGTGTGTTTTTTGTCTACAAATTACAAATAATAATGTTTATAATTATAATCATATTATTTTAAACTTTTAAACTAACTTTAATATTAAATTAAATAAGAGCTTCTTTTCTCATATATAATAAAGTAAACAGCAATGTTTTACATTATTAAAATGAGTTTTAATTAAATTAAGTTATTTGAAATTTATTTTGCAGATATTTAAGTGCAAATGAAAAATTTAAAAAAATTAATAAAATGATAATTAATAAAAATTTTACTAAAAAATTAAGAAAATCAATATAATATTGATTATATTTAGTAATATGCCAAACAAAATTTACTTTTCCATTTTCAAGCTATGAATGCTGATATATTTCTAATGGGGTAGAGTCAGCTACCTTAATATCTAATTAGTGTGTCCATCAGTGGTCCAAAAACTGAAATATAGGGTGACCTTTAAAACATGGATTTATGAATTTAACGCATTATTTATGTTAATAACTACTACAGTTAGTCTGGGTATTAATCCTGATATTGTTGCAATAATTATACACGTATTTAGGAAAAATATTTCCTTAAAATTCCCGGATCACTGCAGCATTCTTCAGGCGGAGATCTTGGCCATAAAAAGAGCGGCTCACTCACACTCAGCGTGGATATCCAGATTTATACGGACAGTCAAGTTGTGATTAAATCGATCTCGGTCTAAACGAGATGGCGAGATATTCAAACCTAGAGCTAGTCTGGATTAGGGCTCATTCAAATACACCGGGTAATCTTATTGCGGATGAACTGGCCAATAGTGGTTCTCTTCTTCCACAAGAGGATGCAGATCAACTGGTCGGAGTACTGTTATCATCCTACAGATTGATAATTCTGCGGAAATTATCGAGAATTGCACAGGATATATGAACTAACGTAACCATATGTTCAACCTCGAGACATTTATGGGCGGAATATGATATTACTCCAACGAAACTCATCTTGGGACTATCTAGGCACAGGCTACATATTCTCTTATCTGTCTTCACAGGGACTGGACTGTTGTTGCGCATGTTAGGAGATTAGAGTTCCCTTTCAATGACTTCTGTAGGATTTGCCAGGATGCGAAAGAGCTTCTAGTGGAACATTTGCTATGTCACTTTCCAACTCTTTCTGAAATAAGGATTACCAAACTCGGATACCATTTATGCACATATTATCAGATCTCTCTGCTTTTAACATCAGGAAGATCAACTCCTTCATACATGCGTTACGATGGTTCGAATCGAACATAGATTTGTATATGAGATATAATATCACATGATCCCTAAGGGTATCACAATGGGACCAAATTTGACCCAAATGAGATGTCCTGCATTACAAATAGCTGACCATTGAGCATAACCTAATAATAATCTAAACTTTTTTTGTACATATTAAAATTTTTTTACTTAAAAAACATTTTAAATATTCAAATTGTTTTCAAAACAAATCGGTTTGAAAAATTGTGATGAATTTCATGTGAAAAATAGCATTTATTTTCAGTCAAATAAAAAAATGATTTAATAAAATATAAAAGAAAGTGATTAAAATATATTTTTATCAATAACTAAAACATAAATATCAGTTCCTCACACATTTTTTTGATTTAAAATCGAACTGTTTTCAAAATCGTTTTCCATCATATACCTGATAAATAATTTATTTTTTGTTAATGTTATTAAGCATGAATTTCGATTGGTCCCGTTGTGATATCCTCCTGGATCATGTGGTATAGTTCACAGGTCTGAAACTACGGTCGAATCGAACCAAACTGACGCATGTATAAAGGAGTTGATCGCTCTGATATCGATATCAGAGAGATCAGATAGTACATGTACAATCGGACTGTCGAGTTTTCCGAAAGAGTCGGACAGTGACATAGAAAGAGTCGGACAGTGACATAGAAAGTGCTCCTTCTCCTCTTCATCAAGGCAACTCCTACAGAAGTCATTAAAAGGGAGCCCTAATCGCCTAGCATGCGCACCAGCAATACAGTGCCCTATAACAACGGATATCAGGATTGAGATATATTGATTTAAATTTCATGTATTTATGAAAAAAAATCTGAAAAAAGTTAACTTCGAACCGCGATAAAATCTAAACTATAACAAATTTGAAATTGTTAAAGAACTTCGAATTTTGTATTGTTGTAATGAGTCTATATACCGAATATCATCGAAATCGGATAAGATGATGTCCGTCTGGTGCTCGAAATTTTTATTTTTCTCCCAAAGAGGAAACAAAAATACGCGCTCACTCCTTTTACAACATTCACGCTTGTTTACATTTGTAATGTTATTGCTCAAAACACCCTGTATTAGCAAATAATATCTGTTCATATGTTCAGCATAAATACTTGCCTAAGGATTTTGTACTAAGTTGCCATACATAATTTCATCAATTTCTGAAATTTAAGGTAAAAATTTCGATTTCCTTCAATAACCTAAAAATAACCGACATTTTGTAATAATGGAATTATGCAAAAGTCCTAGATGAAAAGTTGTTGCTGAAGACCTAAAGTACTATATCCAACAATAAAAAATTTGTTTTTCGCAAAAAGTCGATTTTGGCATATTGCTAATTATATTGTAATTATATTGAAATTTTAAACATCGGTGTTTTAAAGTACATATCTTATTCCTTATATTATTAAGATTATGGAAAATCACATTGAAAATTTTATATATTTGTTCTGCATAAATTGAAAAATAAAACAAACAAAGCTGCAATAAATTTTCAATTCAAATCAATTCAACGTTTTCTTTTCTGCAGCGGAAGGAAAACCCAAAAAGACGAATAAAGATTGATTATAGTAATCGAAAAAGCTTGTATAGAATGTTGTATGCGTATACAAAAAAAGGATATAAAAAATTATTGCTAAATAATACTAAAATATTTATGTTATAAGATCAACAATATTTACATAAAACAAAATGTTATTTAATTAAAGCCACAGCTACTATACACCTACCCGCCTTAATAATATAAATTTATGCAATTACTGTTTCTAATTTATGACCTTAACTTAATTATTCTTAATAACACCCATTAACTAAATGCACTTTCAAATTAAATAATTTTATTTTTTTAATTCATAACTTAAGAGGACAACCCATTTTAAATGTCAAAAATAGAACACAACAACAGCATCTTTAAAATAAAAAAATAATAATAAAAAACATAATTATACTTCATGCTTAATGAAGTAAAATTATTAAATGAAATATTTTTCAAAAAATAAAAATAATAATAAAAATAAAATATAATACAAAGCAATGTCAAAAAAACTAAATTTACTGTTAAAAGTAAGCGAGTGAGTGATTAGTGGTGAAGGTCACTGAAGAGTTTCATTAGAAATGTAAACAAAACACGCACAAATACAATGTTGTGTTAGAGTGTATGTGTTTCGTTTGTTACAACTGTTATAATTTGATTAAAAAAATATATAAAAGAGTTCTGTACTTTCACTGAAATTGGGGCATGCGCCTTAGGAAATTTTATTTGGATATAATTAATCTATATTTTATTTTCAACTGTGATGAAAATGTAATTATATTTAATAAAAATTTTGAAGGTAATATACCTATAAAATATTTGAATTTATAATTTAATTTCAGCTTTATAGGTATTATTTTTAAAAAATTTACATTCAATTTTAATTTAATGCTACAAAATTTAAACCAAAGCAGAATTTGTGACCTATAATTAGAAACCAGTAGAATGAAATACGTATTTTCTGTGGCACTACACACTTCATCAGCATTCGAGGTGTCTTATCCATTTGAGTTCGTTGAAAACTTCACAAAATTCATTTTAATAATTCCCGAAAATTGTATTTTTTTTGTGAAAATCTATAAAGAGCTTTCGATCGGGAAAAGGTTTTACCTTGAAAAAAATTGTGAATTGAAAATATTCATTAGAATTAAATGAAAAATTTTATTTTAATTTAATGCTGCAAAATTTAAACCAAAGCAGAGTTTGTGACCTATAATTAGAAACCAGTAGAATGGAATACGTATTTTCTGTGGCACTACACACTTCATCAGCATTCGTGGTGCTTATCCATTTTGGTTTCGTTGAAAAGTTCACAAAATTCATATTAATAATTCCGGAAAATTGTATTTTTTTTTTAAATCTATAAAGAGCATTCGATCTGGAAAAGGTTTTACCTTGAAAAAAATTGTGAATTGAAAATATTCATCAAAATTAAATGAAAAATTTAATTATAACTATTATGAACAGTTCATTAAGTTTATTTCTTGATAAAACAGGCCAGTATGTCGTGGAGAATTGTTTGAGAATTTTAATTACAAGAGAATTATATGCTTTGTACGTATCCACATGTGAACTAAGGATAACATTATATTCAATTTATCGCAAGTTCTGATATGTATATTAGGAAAAGTTTTGACTTAGAGCAATACCTTGTCTAATACTAGAATATATATGAGTACAAGGAGACGATAAGCATTTTGTGTATTAGGACCTTTTATATACCAAGTATAGTTTAAAAGATCTTAGAAATTAAAAAAATTATAACTTTGTAAAGCTTTTAGCTTTTTTCTTATTTTAAAACATTACATTTTTTTACCGGAAATGATATGCGTATAAATTTTTAGAAACTCTTTCCACTTAACAAAAATTTATTTGACAACACTAAAGATTTGTCCATCAAATACAAATATTTAAAAACAAAATATATAAAATTATTACAATATGCTAATTTCTTTCCACTTTGAACTTCAAAATCCACATGTCTTAAAGTATGCACACGTCGTGATTAAAACTATTTGACAAAAAGCCATGGAATTTACTCTTAAATTGAATAAATATTTGTATTTGTTGGGTCTTCTGTGAAATATTGTGCTCGTATTAAGTCTAGCATGAAAATGAAAAAACAAACACCTACTTACACCCTCAAAAAGTCAAAACACTCCCTGCAGACATTTCACTTCCCTACAGTTTTGTTAGCAGTAATTTTAAAATTTTTGACTGCTTTTTTTTAGAAATATTATCTTTACAGCATTTTAATTAAAGTACAACTAGTTTCATACTGATTGTTTCTCAGTTCCTGTGTAATATATTGTAAATTAAAATAGAGACCAAAAAATTCTTATGAAATTCATAGAATGAAAGTAGCATACAGAACTGTTGGGTACATGTTTTCAATACAAAGTGAGTCTGTTTATAATTCTACAAATACTACATACGAAAACAATCTAACAGGTTTCTTTATAACTGTATAAACACAATTATTTTAGATAAACTATTTTAACTAACTATCTAAAACAAATTCTTTTTGATTAATACTTGAAAAATGATTCTGGCATTTTTTATAATTTAAGGACTTTTTTAGATTGACCTCGATTAAAATTCTATACACGCAGACATGCAATATGAGTCTAAACAATAATATTGTTCTTAACAACGCACACATATGTATATGTGAATAAAGTGTATATATGTATATAAAAAATATATGTAAAAGTATGAGTATAAAAAACGTATTGTTTACCATCATCATTATCTAGCGAAAACTTTGAATTCATTCAACTAGAAACAAAATCCTATAATCTTTAAGCATTTCCGCCATCATCCATTTATCTATACCAGGAGGTATGTAACTTGAGAATAATATTTACAAAAACAAAAATAACAGAGAAAGCGACAAAGACAACGACAATATCTAAGAGTAGTAAGTAAAACTAAAGTAGCTAAAAGCATTAAAAACATCATCACCAGCAGCAGAAGTAACAAAATGAAGAGGCAGTAAAGAAGTAAAAGAATTCGTTATAGAAGAATATTTGTAACAGAAAAAAAAACAACAACCAAAATTGTTGGTTACATTAACGTTCTTATATTTACTTAGAATGTACTCTTATAAACCAAGAAGACAATGATGAGTAGCAGTAGCACTTACATAAAATAGTTGCATCAACAACTTGTTAGTCTTATTTAAAGCAAATCGCTATGATGGATTGATTGCTTAAGGATCTAATATAAGCACTAACCGAAATGAACTGCTAAAGGCGAGAGGGAAAAGGAACTTAGAGATACTAATAAAATACATTTTTATCAAACCCTTTGAAAATAATGCGTATGGACACAATTAATATGTCATTGAGATTGTAATCAGAGATTAAGTATTATCTTGATCAATTTGTCAAGTTACTTGCTTGCTAAATTAAAAAAATTAAGTAACAAATAAAAACTGAAATGCCATGATTTGTTTTAAAAATACACAACTTTTGGGAGCTTTAAAAGGAAAAATGTTCTCCTACAAAATTCATTCAACAATTAATTTTCTATAAGAATTTTTAAAAATAATAAAATTTATTAACGATAGATATTCGATAAGAAAATTTATTAAACGATAACTTTTCCATAAGAAAATTTTTTAAACGATAAATTCTCTATAAGAAAATTTATTAAACGATATATTCTCTATAAGAAAATTTATTAAACGGTAAATTTTCTATAAGAAAATTTATTAAACGATAACTTTTCTCATGAAATAAAAATGTAATTAAACGATAAATTTTCTATAAGAAAATGTGATTAAATATTTATTGTTTAATAAATTTTCTTATAGAAAATTTATCCTTTAATTACATTTTCTCGTAGAAAATTTATCGTTTCATTACATTTTCTCATAGAAAATTTATCGTTTATTTAAATTTTCTCATAGAAAATTTATCGCTTTTTTAAATTTTCTCATAGAAAATTTATCAGTTTCGTAAAAACTGTTAATCGATTATTAAATTTCCTTAATGAAAATTAGTCAGTAAGTGAATATTTCCAATAAGCATTTTTACTGAAATTCAAGTTCATACCAAATGTATTTCAAGCCTTGAATCCAGTACTAAGCATTGAATTCAAATAGTATTACATTTTAATTCAATAGCATTCGCCAGTGAAAAGGAAATTTAAATTCCAGTCAAATTTAATTTTAATTATTTTTCATGTTTAAGGGCCTTATTCTGAAAAACGAAAAGAAAGCAAAATTTAACTATTTTAATGAGAGACAACTTAACGGTACTTTTTAAAAGTAAA
>MINK01004686.1:0-10286 GCA_001735545.1 Phormia regina
TTGATACCAAATGTATTTCAAGCCTTGAATCCAGTACCAAGCATTGAATTCAAATAGTATTATACTTTAATTAAATAGCATTCTCCAGTGAAAAGGAAACTTAAATTCCAGTCAAATTTATTTTACTTGAAAAATTTGATTTTTTAAATTATTTTTCATAATAATCGAACTCCAGCAAAATTTTCCAAGGCTTGAATTTTTTAAATTTGTGTGCTTATTGGGTAATGTAAATTAAATACAATAAAGTAAAAGTGGAGAATTTTTATTTTCAAAAATAAAAATGAGACGATAAATTTAAATAAATATTATTTTCTATGGCTAAATTTTCCGAACACGATAATCAGTATTTATAAAAAAAATATGTTTTCCTTACAAAATTGCAAAATTTAGCTTATAAGGTATGCGATCGAAAAAAATCTTACTACACAAAAATTCCAAAACTTGGAAACAGTTAGTGATAGAGCTTTGATTGTTTTTATGTTTAATTGGTAATATACTACGGATCATAGAAAAATGATTTTTATTCTTCTAACCACTATTTGGAACAGTGTGTCTATCTCCTTGGCCCTCTTCAATTTCCTCCAGATAAATTGGAGAATCTCTGGTTACAAAAACTATATAATTGTTTTGGCACCACTTCAGGGCATTCTTGGGTAGTAAAATGATGCCAAATCAGACCAAAAATATGTAGACACATTGTGCTCACATATGAAAGGAAAAATATTTTTTTTGAAAACATTATTTGTTGTATTTTTCGATATTTATAGAGACCACTGTAATAAATAACTTGTTTCATTTGCCGCAACTGTATAAATCTTGCCAAACCATTAATTCTTTAGGAAATGGTAACTGCTTTTCGATCAGAAAGCTGCAAAAAATCTGTCAGTACATACGTGGATTTTACAACATGAGAATTTTTGTATGAAATTTAATTTTAATTTTCGCGCCCTATTCTTGGCTTCTATTTTTTTGTAGCATTCCAGTCTTGAACATTTTGGACCTTATATGTTTTCAACTTTGCGTTAGCATTAACTTTTTGCACCAAATAACCTCAGTACTGAGCTAACAGAGGTGTTTTTCTTCCAGATGTGTTTGGAATTCTTTTCAACATGCTTTCAACTTTCTTGGCCTTCTAAATATCATGTGGTCCATTTTTCTCTCCGAACCATGTATCCTGTCAATCGTTGAGTTCTTTTGATACTATTTAATTACATTGGAAACAGTAAATTTTTTGGCCAATTATTTGTAAGGCCAATTTAGTGCAGGTATTTTAAAAAATATTCGCTGGAATCACTGGCAAACACTGATCTATATCGACTCTTAATCTAACCAGTACCAAGAAAATACATACATATATATTTTATTTATTTAATTATTTTTTCGACTTATTGCACATAGAATGTCAGTCAATATGCTAGAGGGAATAAAAAACCAAGAGTTTTACGAAGTAAAATTTATTTAAAATATGGGTTTTACGAAATGGGTCATGAGAAAAAATGGCTCATTAGAAAAACATGTTTTAGAACCGTTTCCAAACCAGAGCTTTGAAAGAATTAAATCTATTTAGAATTAATTCACGTATAAATTTAATTCATCTTATAAAAATTTAATTTAGCATTCTTTAAAATCATTCCTCAGAAAATAATTCTTAGGATTAACTATGTATTGAATCATTTCTCTAGAGAATTAATTCCTTGGAGAATGAAAATTCAATTTGAATGGTTCAATTCTTCTTTAATTTCGCAGGAAAAAAATAGTTCCAGAACACATGAAAATAGCCTATACTTGTTCTATTTTGGGGTTACGACAAATGATTTTTGTTTGAAATTGTCACCTCCAGAACTAGTTATGTGAAAGTGCTAGATAGCCAGTACCCATTCTATGGAACGGTTCTACATCAGTGATTTTTGTTCGAAATTCTCACATTCAGAAATAGTGCTATAGAAGCGTTAGGGAGTGCTTTCATTATATATGGTTTTTTACAGTTCTAGAAAGTCATTCAAGAAACATTAATTTGTTCTCAGAAGCACTAGTTCTCTAAAACATTCTTTAAAACGAGTTTAGAACCACAAATAGGTTATATAACATTGGTGTCAGAATTTGTTGTGAAACCACTACATTTATATAATAAATTATCATATGAATACTTAAGATTTATAGCGAAAGTAATTTTATCGTGACATTTTTCATGCAAATAACTTCCTTTAAATTACGTTTTTAGCTAGTATCCTTTCGGTTGATTATTTGTTGATATGTTATAGATAATTCATAAACTAATCTATTTATCAGCGTCAAATTCTACTAATATAGGAAGAATCAACTACAATTGTATGAAAGTAAAGACAGTCAAGTACGTAATTTATATGTCTATGTCTGGCGGTGTTTTCATTATAACTAAACCGTTTAATTGGGAATTATTCGTTTGTCCATGATGAAAAAAGTAGTTTTGTAGCGCTTCGTAATTTTCTATTACGCTTGCCTAAGTAATGCATACATTCCATTATGGTGGACTAGGTGTAAGGTTATTTTTATCCCTAAGGAAGGTAAACCATCACACACCAAACCAAAGGATTTCAGGCCCATCTGCCTGGCATCCTTCTTACTCAAAACCCTAGAAAGGGTGATTGATATTCATCTGAGAAACACTATTTCACCTGCTCTTCTCTCATCTTCACAGCATGCCCATACGAAGGGAAAGTCTGTTGAGACAGCTCTTCACTCACTAGTAGACCATATAGAAAAGTCGCTATTGTTTGGAGAGTTTACTCTGGTAGCTTTCTTGGACATAGAGGGTGCGCTCAATAATGTTGAACCTGATTCTATCATGACCGCTAGGAATGACTTAGGTAATGATAACAACACTTGTAGTTTGATAGACAAACTGCTGAGAAATAGGCATATTCGTGCTGATATTGGCCACACTAAGGTGGAAAGAATGGCTAGTAGGGGTACCCCTCAAGGCGAGGTTTTATCACCGGTCCTATGGAATATCACAATAAACACTCTATTATGTAGGTTAGATAATATAAGGATTAAGACGACGTCGCTCTGGCAGTATCTGGGAAACATATCGACACTGTCTCTAATTATCTAGAATCTACTCTAAAAACCCTTAGTGACATGTGGACTTGGAATAAATCCGGCTAAGACGGAGCTAGTTTTCTTCACTAGGAAGTATAAAACGATTGAGTTTAATCCTCCTAAATTAAATGGGATCTCCCTAAAGATCTGCGATAGGGCCAAATACTTGGGTATTATTCTCGATAGAAAACTATCATGGGGACCTAATGTCCAATTTAGGGCTGATAAGGCCATTATGGCTGTTTACACCTGCAAGAGGACCATAGGTACTTCCTGGGGGACAAATCCAAGGAGGCGGTGGTTAAACCTATACTTCTGTATGGAGCTATTGTCTGGTGGCAAGCGATGGATAAGGATATCTAATAAGAGTCCATTGATCATCTCATAGGTATTCGCGTAAGGGAATGTAAGACTTTGTTCTACAAGGAACTACTAGGTATTGCTCAGACGAGATGGGCCAAGGCAGAAGCTGTAATCAGTCTTCCTTCCTACCTTGCGAATGCCCGGCATTATCAGAGATTAGGAGGACCATACTAGGCTTTCGGTGACTTGAATACAATTGATTTAAAGTCACTATTTTCTTTTCTTGTAGAATCAAGATGGTTTGGTGAAGCAATGTTGCAGTCGGAGTAGCAGCGGACTGCAAACCTGCATCTGGGTAACACAACGGGATCGAACATCACGGACCCAAGTGAGATGTCTGTTCAGGACACTGCCCGTATAACCTAACCTAACCAAACCAAAGCGCTTCGAAAATTACAAAATTTAAATAAAACAACACAAAACATTATATTTATTTACTTATTTTTATTTTTGTATCTTGTTTTTCTTCAAGGACAATGTTTATATATTTAAGAAATTATTTATAACGTTTCTCTAATAAATCATTTACTTACAACTATTATCATAATTGTGGTTTTTATAAATATATTTTCATTGTGTTAGAGCAATGATATACTTGAAAAAATCTAGTGTTGCATATAGATCTTGTTGAATGCATCATAAATCATTCTTAAAAATTTCTTTTATAAATACACCACTATGTGTTTTGTGTAAGTTCATAATATGTACGTTTATGTTAATCAAACTCGAAATTATGTCTTTAAAATAACACAAAGTTTTAGAGATATAAAACTTTTAAATTCGATTTTTTTTTGTGTTTTTAACAAAACCTACACGTTAGTAATTAGTTTTTCAAGTATATTAAAAAGTTATATTTGTAATACACTGTATAATTTTTTTACAAGTCTTGTTTAACGCATACTAAAAACTAATAGGAAAAATGCCAACTAATATAAAGGAAAAGGCCAAAAAGTAACTAAAGACAAAATAAAATTGTGATTGGAATTTTTAAATCAAATGATGCACAAACAATTAATAAAATGTGGAATAATACAAATAGATTTTAATTAAATATACATACGTACATATATATGCAATGTTATTAACAAAATATTAAAAATGTATGCACATAAATAATTATTTGTAAAACACTTAAGGTGTCGAGATCGCTTACATTAAAAAAATATAGGTTGCCAACTAATTGGGAACAGCTTAACTTAAAGGCAAAAAACTTAACAAATAAATTACATATAAAGCAAAAAACTGTTATCAGCACATACGACACGCATAAAAATAGCAAAAAATATTAGCTAAAGGCCATCATTAAATTAAAGCCATATTTAAATTAAATTTATGTATATATACAAATAAAATTAAACATTAAAAATAAAGTCATGGTTTTCATAGAACTATTTAGAAATATATAATTGTATATTTGTTATCTTAAAAAAGAGCTTATTAAAAAATAATTAACATTATTTAGAGAAGATTCAATTCTTATCGGTTTTGAATGATGATTACTCTTATCTGATTAAACTTTATATAATATATTAGATTTTAAATTTAAATTTATATAGCATTTCAATGATAATGTATAACAAACATACATACGCAACTAAAACAATATTGATTTTATTTATTCTATGCCATGAGCAAAAATCATAACAAGTCCTGGCTCGACCATAACATCTTCCGACATGTGAGCATTATCACAACTTAGGACTAAAACAGCTTGTTTGCCTAAAAAAAAGAAAAGGAAACAAACATTATAGTATTAAAGTAGGTAGGCACGTCATTATGTCATTTTGTGGCAAGATGGATATGAATGAGGGAATAAGGTAAAATTGCCTTCTTACCGGGAATAAGAGTTGTAGAGTTATTTTGAACAAAAAGATGTTTTAAACTTTGAGGATTATATTTATCAAGTCGGGGTTCATACACAGCAATTTTTTTATTGTGGAAAATCTAAGTTTATAGAACAGGGGACGGAAGAAACTGTCATCGAAAAAATTAACCCTACTTATATTTTTATACAATTTTCATACTTTTTGTAAATATTTTATTTACAACAAGTTCTTACAAAAATACTAAAAAAAGTTGTGTTTGTAAGAGTGGAAAAGATTTACAGCCGTATTCACAAAAAATAAGGTATGTTTGATAAAGGTTTACTATATTTTTCTTATGGAAATTTACATACAAAAAATTAGCCCGGGTTCACACACAGCAATTTTTCTTGCTGCAATTTTGAGTTTATAGGAAAGAGAGTAGAAGAGAATACTAAACTTTTACATTCTTCTTACTTCTCTCGTCTACAAAATCAGAATTGCGGAAAGAAAAATTGCTGTGTGTGAACCTTTATCAAACATACATTATTTTTTGTGAAAGCGGCTGTTAATATATAAAAATATTTAATAAATAAAATACGTCAGTTTTGAATGGTTCTGTTTTGTTGCATAAAACTTATTTTTATTTACACTATGGTCCAAAATAAAAGTAATAAAATATAATATCTAGGGTCCAATTTAGAATATATAAATAATAAAAATTTAAATGTTTGACTGATATAAAAAATAATGAAATCTATAAAAAATTAAAGTGTTCACTTTTGCACCATATTTAATTAATTGATTATTACTAGTACTGTTGTTTCAATTTGCGAAAGAAATAATATAAAAGTATATATAGCTTAGATTGTCTCGTGAAAAAAAAATAAATTCTTAGGATTCGGTTAAAAATATTTATATACAAAATAACCAGATTGTGTCCGGAAATCTAAAAATATTAATATATGCATTTCAAGATGGATTTCTTCCAACAAAATTTGACAAAGACACGAAACTATTTGAAACGTTGATAGTAAAGGTAAATAAACGTGAAAAAACTATTCAAATTAATAATTGCAATGCTATTATTTAAAGGCGATTGCAATATCTTCAGAAAAATGACGCTATTGCCAGAAGATATTAAAAACTACCAAACTAACCATCAAAGTTTAGTGCACTTACCTTTAAATTTCCAAAAATTGTATAAATTCTGGTCCGTTTTGAAGAAACTTGTTTCTATTATAATTTAAACTTATTTTTCTTATAACTAAGAAATGATATTAAAATATTCGATTTTAAAGATGTTTTAAAAATGTTCCAGCTGTCTTAAATTTTAAGATTGAGATGTAATATTTCGGGAATCATATAAAAACATACTAATCTTCATTTCTTAAGTCTAGAGACTTAAGAAAAATGCTTATAAATAAAAAAGAATACAACTATATTTTTAAAAATAATGGCGAAAAATTTATTTTTTTCAATATTCTAATACATTTTAACACCGTAAAGATTTTTAAATTTTTTATTTGTTGTTAATAAAATAAAACATATTTCCAGAAAATCTGATGAAATTTGGATCCAATATAGTGGAAAAGCTTCAATAATGTAGGTCAAAAAGTAAAAAATTCAGTCTTTAAAGCCCAATATCTCGTAAACTAAGAGATATGTACAGTAGACTTATTTCATGTAAATATTTTAGAAATTGATTAAGATAAAATAAGATAAAATAAAGTTTCAAACTGTTCTAACTGTTCTATATAATACCAGTTCAAGGCTTAAGCTCGTCAAACGTTTATTATCATAGGAAAAGTCGCTGAAAGTTGCAGATTTATATACATTTAATTTTTTGAATGGAACACTATAGTGTATATCTACTTAATTGTAGGTATTTTACCTTACTTGAATAAAATCAAGATTTTTGCCTCAATCTTGATTATACATACATGATTTTTTTTCGCACCGTTATCAGTTTTGTGATAGGATTATAAAAGGATAAATAACCAACTTCGACATTATCATTTTCTTAACGAATTTTTAAAAAAGAATTCTTCAATTTAGAAAGGCAAAAAAAATCGGTCAATGTTTAAATATCTCCGAAGATATTGACTTAAAAAACTTAATTTAGGGTTTCAGTATTTATTTAAGGAGTGCGTTGGAAAATATCTTTACATATATAAATTTCAGATCACAGAACTATTTGATTTTTATCCTTCTTACCATAACTTAATTACATATGGATCTTTTATTATAACTCTTCAATTACAAATTTGATAAATATATCAGCAACTTTTTTGGAACAGTTTCAGCATCTCCTTTTAAAATATTTTTTTGTACACGTTTTTAAGCTTTTCTATTCTCTTTTCACAAGATCAAAATATTTATCCAATCGAGAATTGAGTTCATAAGATAAAACACTATATTATTGTTTTATATAATTATTACTGCAAACAACAAAAGCCATCGACATATTTATCGATTGTAGAATCGTTAAAAGTTACTGTTACTCATAATATTTTTTCAAAAATATTTTGGTGGAAATATAATTCAAAAATGTTAAAGTTTACAACACGAAGGGGTTACAGCACCTAGTAACTAAAAACAAATAAAAGATCGTAGTAGAGGAAGAATTAACTGTATGATAGCAAATATTTATTTCGAAAATATCCTAGTGTGTGTTATAAAGCCCATTTCTAGTAGATCATTTTGTTTGTACTTTGGAATGACAAAGAGTTCAGCTTTCTGAAAGTATATATACTTTGATCAATGTATTTAAAATAAAAAATAAAGCTATGAACTATAAAATGTTTAATAAAGGTATGGACATTTTTCAAAATCTTTTCTTTTATCATATTCATATTTTCTTCGAAATGTGTACCTTAGGCAAATAGAAACATTTTGTAATGTAATGGAATGTAAAGTATTTACACAATATTTTTGGGGGATTGGTAACTGCTCTAAACACTTCAATTACAAATAATATTTCAAAACTTATTGTCGGTTGCAATTGTCTTGAATGATATATCACTTAAACAAAAAATTTGCTTATTTACCTGGTACCCGTCGACACACATAATTATCATATATACGACGATTATTTTGTCTTGTTTCTAATGAACTTAAACCCCGCGGCCAACGTCTTTCATGGCAATTTTCCATTAGATTATCTAAGATATGTGGAGGGCACCCGGATTCTGATAAAGCACGTTTTATCATCATCTAAAGTTGTGAGAAAAAATCAAAAAATTTATAAATTATATAAATTCACAGCAAGATAAAATTCAAAAAACTTCCCACCTGTAAAGCATCATCTGGGGTTGAGATCATGCCGCCCCAACGTGTTACTCGTGCCCGTGCCAATGTACTACTCCAACGTATAACCTCATCGCGTTCCATTTGATCTGCTATAGCACGCATTGCTGGATTTGAAACTCTCATAGCACGCATAAAGTCTTTGAATAATTGTAATTCACGTTTCAGTTCATTTATTGTTATATTTTGATCGGCAATTTCTGTTTTAAAATCAAACATTTTTTGCTGCTGTGTCAAAATCATTGTACGCAATTCACGTACACAATTGTGATCCTTTAGCTCATCTTTGGGTATAACAAATCCACAACCCTTTTCGCAAGGTAAAGGTTTTTTGGGATTATGTTCACACTCTTCTAAGTGACTGTTGAGAGCATCAAGTTTCAGAACTAAAGTGCAACCATAGGCAGCATTATCACAGGTAATAGAGAGTCTATGGAAAATATATATTATTAATAATTTTAAAAATAGTGTAATATGGTTAAAACAATTAGTTTAATATAATTGCGATTATTTTGATTTTGTGTTTTAAAGTAAGTGCAAAATCAAATGTTGTGTACATACAATGTATGTATGTTCAACATTCATATGAATGAAGTTTGTACGAAGAAAACTTGTTGCTTTTGCAACTTACCGTGATAGTAAATTCCGTAATATTCTAGGTACAGCACGTAGGTTGGCCGTGGTTAAGGCATTGCGATCAACTGGGCAGGTAGGTTGACGTGATAGCCATTCATTAATACAGGCACGACAGAATGCATGTTCACACATGGCAGCCTAAACAATTTTAAAATGAAGCTATAGATTCTAATTTGCAAAAAGGAGAATGTAGAAAATACTGACCTGTAAAGGCTCTTCCAAGACACCAGAACAAATGGGACATGTTAGTTCTTCATCGACCTCGCCCTGGAAACGATGTAGGTCATAACCCATAGCTTCTACTTTTAATTGGTCGTTTTGCTGCTGCTACTTTTACTGATGGTCGACAACAACAAATAAATAATAAAACAATAACTAGCTAACGAGTGAGCGAGTAAGTAGTTTATAATATTCAAGAAATATTGTACTTTAATATCAACAACTACAAAAACAGCAATAAGACGAGACAGTTAAACACTCAATGAATTGTACACACAACAACAAAAACAACAAGAATTAATATTGCGGCAGACGCTTGCGTGAGCGCCGCTTTTCAATTCAATTTTTTTTCTTCTTTTTTTTATTATTTTTATCTTTGCCACTCTTGCATTGGTTTGTTAGTGTATGCGTTTAATTTTCACTATCAAAATTAATCAAACAATTTTGTTGTATTTAACAAACTAAAATTTATTAACCATTAATTATGCAGTTTTTTGTTTCTTTTTAGGTTTTGTAATTTTTTTTTGTATTTCACACAATTTCATAAATCTTTTTTCTATACAATAACGTCGCTGCTGTCAGCGAATTTTGTTGTGGTTTTATTTTAACTCAATATTTAAAGAATGTTCCATTTACAATAACTTTTAATTTGTTTATAATATTTTAGGTGGTAAATTAACTATTGAAATATTTTTAATTTTATTTATTACAATGCTTTCTTGGATATTTTTCACAATTCTTTTGATGTAGAAAAAATTTTACTTGTTTCCAAGCAGAGACCTGCGCCGAACGATTTTAACGGCGGCGGCGGCTTTGCTAAAAATTGTCAGCGGTGGCTCAAAGTCGGCTGTTAGCCGGCTGAGAGGTGAACATAAC
>MINK01004690.1:0-22492 GCA_001735545.1 Phormia regina
CAATAATATCGTAAATGCAGAACACAAAACTTTACAGGAGAAGCATTTTTGTGTTTGTTTACACATTGATATTTGTGTAAAATAAGTCACTTAAAATAAAATTTCTTTCGCTATAAATCTGAAATTACTCTTGATATGACGATGAGCTCTATAGCTCGTTTTATTTTCAATAAATGCAACTTTATGTTTAAAGAATAAAAATTTTAATTTAAATGTATTTGTTTAGAAATTGGACTTAATATCACTATAATGAATATAATTTTATTTAAAATTTTTCGATACTTTTTTGAACAAAATCAGACAAGTAGTTTTGAAGATATGCTGCAAAATATGTAGGACAACTTCTTTAAAAAATCATTAGTTGTCGCTAAAATTGAAGTAAATTCAAAAAGTGGATTAGAGCCGAAAAAAATATATAGTTACCATTAAACCCATTCATCAAAATTCGGAAATGGGCCAATTGTTGACCGATACTCATATTAATTGTAAAATAAAACATACGAATACATATTATTATGTCGATACTAACATTTATGTGAAATTAATAAATTTTGAGCAATTCTCGAAAGAGGTCCTCTTATGGGAGCTATGGTAAATTATGGACTGATATTCTTATAATTTGGAACTAACATTTATATTTGTATAAATCTTAATGGAATTTATGTTAGTTAAAGTGATTTTTTGAAAAGAGGTTTATATGGGAGCTATAGTCAATTTTGGACCCATAGGCAAATAATCCTAAATTTCTTCTATTTGGCTCAAATAATTTGAGTAGAAGATTTACGCACAGTGTGCCATTCAAAAATAAAAGGGGAAATAAATCTGGAACTACAAACGGTTGGTCCTATATTAATGAAATTTGAAACAGTGTTAGTAGAGGTGTACAGTTTATGTTTTGAGTTTGGAGGTTACTGACAAAACGGGGGCGCGTCCAGAGGGTCCTAAAGTTAAATACCTCGGGTGTTTAAAAAAAATTTAAAACGATCCAGATTCTTTATATCTCAGCCGATTTTAAATATTTTATATGAATGGATTCTGCTAGTCGAGATCTGCAAAAAAATTAGTAGGTTACGCCTTTTAGTTTAAGAGATATTGGACTTCAAATATAAAAAAAATTATTGTACCTTTCTATTTTCGATCAAAACATTATACCCCTTAGTAAATATAGCTCGCCTAGTTAAGTTATTCATAATGAGTAGATCTTAGAACATAATTTTTTAGATCTTAGACCAATAATTTTGGGTGTAACAAACATTACACAAAATTATTATTGTTGAGTATAAAAATATTTAAAATCGTTTAAGGAAAAAAATTGGCAAGCATTTAAAAATTTTTTGTAAAATATATAGAGTCTCCAGGGCTCCGTTCCTGAAGTATATATTAGAGAGCCCTTTCAAAATTTAAAATTGTATATTCTTCACTACAGGCGCGGATCCAGCTCAAGCTTTTGGGGAAGAAAATATGATAATTTCCACAACGATTTCCTTAAATTTTTTGATTTAGTACAAATTTTTCATTAACATTTTTCCTTTTGGGGGGACGTAAAGTTCCCTTTTGCACTCCCTGTGGATCCGCGCCTGTTTCTCTAAGGCCTATGGGAAATTTTATCGAAATCCACTAGCTGATTAAAAGTTACAAATTTATTTATTGAGTAATTGGAGGTGAGCGGTAAATTAGGCGGATATCTTTGTTTAAGAGTTATCTGCAGAAAATTAAAGGACACCCTACACTTATAATATTTGTCCATAACTTTTTTGTATATTAACTAATTTTGCCCAACAAACATAATATAAAACAAATATTATTTGGTCCGAATTCTCTCTCACTTAGTAATTGGATTTGAGCGGAAAGATATTCGGATAATTTTGTTTAAGAGTTATCAGCAGAAAATCAAAGGATACCCTATACATCTAATATTTGTCCACAACTTTTTTGTCTATTAACTAATTTTGCCCAACAAACCTAATAATATATAAATATGTATTTGAGCTGAATTTTGTCCACTCTGAACATCATCATGGTTTCAACAGACAGATGGACGGTCATAGCTATAACAATTTAGAGACTTACCAGGATTAAGAAAATACATATGTGTATGCTTTAGGGGGTGCTAAATGACAAACCCAATATACCTCCAATTTTTAAATGGTGGGTATAAAAACATTTAACAAATAAATCTAAAGACTAAAATCCATATGATATAGTTTTAATGATTTAAATTTTATTTTTAAATAATTCTCAAGGATTAGACAATTTTAAAACCTAAATTTTTATGTGTGTGTGGGTTTGTATATCTATAAAGTTCAAATCGTCAGGAAAATAGCTTAACATGGTTTATTTTTTTAAAGAGGATTAATATTGAAATTTTAATACAATTTAATTCTGCCAAATTATTTGTTAGCAAAAAACTAACTTTACAAAAATGTTAAATATTTAAAATAATAACAAAAAACATTTTGGTATTTGCTCATACATAAATTACAATTTTAAGGCTATAAATTCACTATAAAATTGTAACTCATAAAAATTCCTAAATTTATGCCAAAAAAGAATAAGAAAATGGAAAAATTTTTAAACATAACTAACAACCACCAAGAAATATTTTAGTTAAAAAAAAAAAAACACATAAAATTATAGTTAAACATAAGAAAAATAGAAACCGGAAGCCGAGTCTTCTTAAGAAAAGGAAATAAAAACATTTATTTAGTTTAAAATTTTACAAAGAAAATAAATAAAATTGAAATGAAGTGTATAAAAATGATAAATAAAAACTAAACTAAAATATTATTTCAACAATTTTATGTGAAATATTATGGGAAGAATAAAAAAGTGATGAAAAAGAAAAATGAAATATTCTCAAATACATATGTTTATTAGGGTGACGCCAAAATGAAAAGTATTAAGGTTCCGAGCTCAAATGAAAATTTATTTCATTTTAAGAAATCGTTTCTCAAAATTTTGGTCCTGACATTATCCTTTCGTAAACTAAATCAAAATGAAAATAGGTCCTTTTTTCAAGTTTTTCGAATTATTTTCATATTTCTGCCAAAGGAACCATGTACAAATTTGGTATAGCAAGAAAGTACTTTGTGAGACGCATTTAATGGCATAACAGAAATTTGGGAATAGGTCCATTTAAGCCCAAAATTACAAAAAAATTAGTAATTTGTATATTTTACAGCTAAATATTAAAAACAATAGCACCAAAATGATACAATATAATCCTTTAGCAGTTATACCGAAATATAATATAATTTCCTTCATATATATATGTTTCTATATATGAAAGAATTTGTATGAATTTAGCATCAAAATATGCGTATTTTTATAAGCTTTTTAATGATATATAACACTTTATACTTCTTTTAACAAACAATGGAATAAATTAAGTTTAAGCGAAATATCCACAAAAATTGTGAAATTAAGTGTTTTTGTTTACTATTTCCTACACACTGAGAGTAATTTGTTATTGTAAATCACAAAAACAAAATCGTTCTCTGAGTAGTACTTAACGGTTATAATAATGATAAACAAATAGCACAATTTGCAGAAAATTTGTGGGTATTTTACTTAAACTTACTGTATTTCGTTGTTTGTTAACAAAAATATAAAGTGTTATATATCATTGTAAAGCTTATAAAAATACGCATATTTTTATGTTAAATTCAAACAAATCCTCTTCATATAGAATGTTTATTTTAGAATAAAGTAAATTCTCATTTAAGCTGGGAACATTGCCACTATTTATTTTGGGGTCACCCTAATATACATATACATATACATATATGTGTGATAGTAATATCACATTTTACAAACAGTTACAAGCAAATAAATAGTACTTTTATATACTAAACAATTCCTATTACTTTTAAGTGCCATATTTAGACACACAATTGTAAATTTAACATTTTTTTTGATGATTTGTGTAAAAATTAATTTTATAATTTTTTTGTTACAAAAATCATTTGACTTTTTTTTCTACCAAGAACAATTTCATTAAGAATAATTGAAATTTAAAAAAATGATAATTTATTATTAAATTTCAATAAAAATGTGCCAAGTAATTATTTTGTGTACTCAGTTTAAAAAAAAAAAAAGAAATAATTTTCTTAGTAAAAAAAAACTGCATAAATAATTTTATAATAATTATCATATTAAAAAAATTTAATTTAATTTGAATTTAACTACTTAATGTTAAACAATGCAGTTAATGAGGCAAGAATAAATTGGCACACAATTAGAGTCAGACCTTAGCAACTACTTGTGTCTTAAAGTATTTCAAATGAACATCATAACTATAAGATGGAATGTTAGGTTTGATTTCAAAATAAACGTTAATTTTTCTTCTAAAATTTAGTATCAGTTTCTAATAAGACTGCACAATGGTCCCAAATCGATGTTTTTTGGGAAATAATTCTTTAACTATGAAAGTTATATAAATAAAATTTCGTGTGGTCAAAGCTGAGGTATTTCCGATTTAATTTGGAGGAGTATAGCCTATTAATGGGTCACGGGGATACAGGGTAGACCTTAAAACTTGGTTACCTCGTAATGTATTTTTTTTTTTTTAATTTTATTGATTTTCATCGAAAACTTTGACATCTGAAAACGTAAAGGTAGGAATATTATACATCATTGTTTAGGTAATAGTATCTAGTTTTCAGAAATGTATAAAAATATTTAAAATAAGTAAAGTCGCTGAAGACTTTTTGCCAAAAATGCGGAAGAGGTACTAAATTGGAATTATGCAATAAAATTTTTGTTAACGAATATTTTTGAATAAAATTTTACATCAGAGTAGATTCTTTTATGCCTAATTAAATGTATTATCCAGACTTTTAGATTTATCTACAGAAATCCCGAATTCCGAAAAAAAAAAAATTAAAAAAATATAAGATTTTTACTTTTTATACCATATATATCCAACCGGTATCGGGGAGCAAACATTTCTATTATAAAAAATTAAAAACACTTTAGACCAAGCGCGGATTCACGGGGAGGGAAAAAAGGAAATTTCCCTTCCCAAAATAAGAATTTTTAATTTAAAGAAATAGTTGCTTAAACCATTCTATTTTCCTCCCTCAAAAGCGTTAGCTGGATCCGCGGAAATTTGTTTGAAAAATGGGTCAAATTTCCGGCTCGAAGGACCATGAAAAGACGGGTTATAGGGTGAGAGTAGAATAATTTGTGAGTTATTTTTCCATATAAATGAAAAACACAATTTTCTTTTAAAAACGTTATAAAACTTAACACCTTTTTATTTGTTAATAATTAAATTATATTTTTAAATACACTGGGTTGTTCGGGTATATAATTGGGGTAGGGATATTGATCTCTTTATTAATGATTGTTGCCGATTAATTTACAAAAGGTTGGGGTGAAGTTGGCTGCAGTTGGGGCGTTTATAAGAATGTCAGGGTTGGTCATGTTTGTTCACTGGCGTGAAAACTGGTTCTACCAAAAATTAATTATTAAAAATTTAGTTTTCTCTAAAATATTTTGCGTTTAGTTAACTTTGAGAAAAATATAAACAAAAATAAAAAACGGGAAAAATCGACTTTTTTCAAAGTTCAACTTTAAATATTTAATTTTTGACTCCGTAAATGTTTTTCAAAATTCTTACTCTGCGCAATTTTTCTATTTGTTGTTAATGAAATAAAAAAAAAAAAAACTTAAAATCGGGCAAATGTTGGAGCCTTTGTTGTGGAAAAAAAACTTCAAATAGACAGGTTTAAAAATAAAAATTTTAATCTTTGAAGCTTGATATCTCTTTAACCAAAAGAGATAATATATGCATACTACAATGTTTTTTATAGAAAAATCAGATATAAGGTATCTGCATCATTTTTAAAAAATTATATACCTTAGGTGACCAATTTTATGACCCTGTGGACTCACCCCCTGTAGGTCTTTATAGTCTAAGTTCAAAGCTTAAACTCGCCTATACCTCTACTATGATCATGTGAAATCGGAACAGCCGTTCCGAAGTTCCATAATTATTTCCATTTCATTTTTTGAATGGCACACTGTACATCGTTAAATATATAAATGGACTAAGAAAGTGATTCTGATTTGAACGGTATACTTTTAGGTGAGTTACAAACTTCAGCACAAGCGCCTAATACGCCATCCACTTTTGGTGATATAAGGTATAACCATTCAACTTATAATCTTAAAATAATTTTTACTTATTTTTTCAGGTTTTCCATAGGACATATAAATTTATTTTAAAGTTTTAAGATGCTGAAATCTTTCTTGTTCAATTATACTAATATCTTCAATGAAAACTTTGCCCCATTGTGCATTCTCTATATATTAAATTGCACATTTTAAAACTGTTTGATTTTTCTTTTAAATACCAAATACAATTAATATGTTCCAGTTCAAGGTGAGAAATTTTATAACAAAGAATATTTTATTTAATCCCATGAATATTCAAGAAATTTAGATTTTTTACTTTAACAAATGGTTTCAAAATGTTTTACAAAAGAGTTCAATAAATTTCCTTGGACTTGAAATTGCAAACGCAAGTTTAAAGAAATATATTAATTGTTTGTCTAGGTAAATAATTGTAAATCAATTAACACAATGTAAATAAATATAAATGTAATTTTTAATGCATATACATTAGGGTGGTCCCAAAATTAAAAGTATCAATGTTATAAACTCAAATTAATATTTATTTTATGCTAATACAACGTTTTTCAAAATTTTAGTTCTGACACAATTCATTCGTGAGCTAGATCAAAATGAAAATAGGTACTTTTATCGGGGTTTTTGAAATTTTATTATATTTATGCCAAAGGAAGAATAGGCAAATCTGGCGTCGTAAGGAACGTCTTTAACACATAAATATTTAAAATAAAAGGGTCAAATTAATGCAATATATTGCTCTAGTAGTTATATCGAAATGGCTTTTTCCGGTTATTTGAATTTTATTGAGATTTTTCAAACAATAATTTGCTTCATATACAAATTGTTTTATATGAGAAGGGTTTATATGAATTTATCATGAAAATACATGAATTTTTGTAAGCTTTTCAATGATATATAACACGTTATACTTTTATTAACAACACCGAAATAAATTACATTTACATTTGTTATGAAAATTGTGGTATTTGTTTACCATTATAACCGTTAAGTAACACACAGAGAGCGATTTTGTATTTGTGATTTACAATAACAAATTACTCTCTAAGCGTAAGAAATAGTAAACAAAAACATTTATTAGCACAGTTTTTGAGGGTATTTCGGTATAAACTTAATTTATTCCGTTGCTTGTTAAAAGAAGTATAAAGTGTTATACAGTGTTGGAAAAAGTAATAGAGACGACACTGACTTTCACAAACAGATGCAAATAGTTTCTTTTTATAAAGTTGTTTTTGGGGTCCTACTATTTAACTTTTCCTAAAATAACGGAATTTAATTATTTGTTTACTTTTTATCTTTTGCGCTTTTATTTTATATTTAATTGCCAAAAAAATCAGTGAAGTTGTAATTTCAATTGGAAAAAATAATAGGGACGCACTACAAAAAAATTACCATTAGTCAATAAAAATTATTATTTTTAACATCAAAAATCCGTAAATCAAAGTTTATGTGATTAATTTAATTAATTTAATTCGGTAAATAAATTTTAAAATGGGTCGTGGTGTTCATTGTACTGAATCTGAAAATAAAATTATTCTTAAATTTAATTCGGACGGGTTATCAATTAGAAAAATTGCACAGATAATAAAGTGTTCCCAAATTAAAATATTCGATGCTATTCATTCGAAAAAAGTCATGAAACTAGAGGTAGAAGGCGTAAAACGTCAGCGCGATTTCACCAACGTTTAGTTCGACTTTCCAAAAATAACACCTTTATGTTTAAGTAGCCTTAAAAATGAATTGTGTGGTTCAGTGACAGTTGGATTAATGGGACGCATTCCGAGAAAAGTACCACTGTTGAGCAAGAAAAACATACAAAAAAAGATTGGAATTGGCCAGGCGACACCTGTGCCGTAAAAATTGGAACAACGTACTATGGTCAGACCAAATAAAAGTCAATTTATTTGCATCTGACGGAAAATCATTTGTACGACGTCCTGCACTGTGGTTCAGTGTTAAGTCGAAAAATAATAAATAGGCTGCAGGAAGTTGAATTCATGGGACGCAATCCGAGAAAATTACCACCGTTGGGAAAGAAAAACCTACGAAAAATCTTGGAATTTGTCAGGCAACACCTTTTCCGTAAAAACTGGAACAACGTACCATGGCCGGACGAACCAAAAGTCAATTTTTTTGGATCTGACGGCAAATCATTTTTACTTTGTCCTGTAAATGCTGAATTTGATCCAAAATATACCAAAAAACCGTCAAACACGGTGGAGGTTTTATAATGCTACGGGGATGTTTTTCGGCCTTTGGAGTTGGTCCAATAGTTTGGATTCAGGGAAAAATTAATGCTGCTGACTATATAGACATTTTCCAGAATAAAATGCTTTCATTTGCTAAGGATGAAAAGCCACTAAAATGGGAATTCATGCAGGATAATGATCCTAATCATTCCGCTAGAAGCGCCAAAACGTGGTTTTAGCATAATGAGGTGGACTTATCCCATTGAGCATTTCTGGGGAGTCCTCAAAAATAAAATTGGTAGCTTTAAATCAAAGAATTAACAAGAATTGTGGGAAAAAATTCAAGAAACCTGGTAATCAATTCCGCCCGAGGTATGTGCAAATCTTTTGGGATATATAAACCACCGTTGTCAGGAAGTTATAAAAACGAAAGGATCTTCTACTAAGTATTGAAAAAGTATTTTTAAATGATGGTTATGTTAAAAAAAGTATTTTTTCCAAAACATTAAGTGTCCCTATTATTTTTTCCAGGCCTTTAAAACAAAAATATATATTTTTTGGCCGCACTAATTCCAGAACTAATTCATTTTAATATTAATGGAATAGCAAATAAAAAAATAAGAATATATTGAAAAATTAGAGTGTCCCTATTATTTTTTCCAACAATGTATATTATTGAAAAGCTTATAAAAATACGCATATTTTGATGCTAAATTCGTACAGATTATTAAAGAAAAATTATGCCTTCAAAAAATTCTAACTTCGAAAAATAGAAAACAGAAAATAGTTTCGGTATTATAGCTAGAGGATTATTTTGTATGATTTTCGTCTTATTGTTTTTTATATTTATGTGTATAAAAATTCAATTTACTGTTTTTTTATTGTTTGAAAAGTTGCAAAATTTTTTATTTATTTTGTCCTGGTGCAAAATCTTTATTATGTCATTAAATTCGCGGCCCAAAGTGCTTTCCTAAGAAAAAAAATTTTCCAAAAAAGTACTTATTTTCATTTTGATCTGGAATGATCTTAGAATGAAGTAAATTTTCATTTAAGCTGCGAATATCGCTACTGTTAATTTTGGGGCCACCCTAATATACACACATATGTATTTTTTTTTATATTTAATTTCTCCAAATTGGAGGAAGAATTCTAGTACTATTTGTTAACCTGTGTTTAACAATTATTTAAAACGAGTCAATTCAATCATGTACCTATAACTTGCAGTGCGTATAACGACAATGACTTTTATAAAACAATTGTTCAAATAGGTGTTCATTATAGTGTTGAAATACCCCTTATTACATTACGCAGTTAAAAGTCTGTAAGGCAGACTGCTAGCCAGCCACTCAGACCTTTTTTTTTTTAAATGGAACGTTTTCCTAGCTCAACCAAGTCAATAATATAAGTGTATTATTTAACTGGCACATGGCTGTTTAGCTTATGGAAGTTCAATGGGCTATTATTATGATGTGAGTTGTTTTACTTTTTCCCTTTTTTTATATTTTGTTTTTTTTTTTTAGCACGCGTTTTTATTATTATCTGCATTTAGTGAAAAGCATATATACAAGTAACTTGTCTGCGCACAGTGGTTCTAAAAGGTTTTTTTAATAATTCTGTAACTATTGAACTATTAATGATATCTGAAGAAATTTGCCGTTTTGGGTTTTGTTAAGCCTAAAGTTAATATTTAAACTGTAATAAAATTTAAACAAATAGTGATATTGTACTGAAAATTGACTGTAATATGTATAAATTGGTTCTAAGATCAGAAAATTAAAAACATTCCTAATATTTTATATATACTTTTTCCTTTGAAATGGTCTCCTTGTTGTTATGACAGACCTCCATTAGAACCAGTGTTTGCCAGAAAATGCGCGATTTCATCAGCTAAATTCCCAAAAATAATATTCTAAATTCTGCTAAATGTATAGATTTAACCATAATGCACTAGTTCATGTGGCTCGTGAAAAATAGCCTTTTCGTTCTTGTTTTCCAAAATACTACGTTGAATATTTCGGGCACATCAACAATATATTCCGCAGAGCACACACAATTTCAATAAGTATCAATCCCTATTTAAAAATTCCAGTCCCTCCTAAAAATGTTTAAAAACTAAAAAATGTTGTCATCAATACTCGGCTGCCCTGTATAAAACCATTGAAAAAATTGGGATTTGGGACAAATGTGACTTTGTTGATAGTCCCATTAGTTTACGTAAGATCGAATGTTATGTTTTTGAACAACATTAATCATTATGAAATTAAACTCATGGTGATACAATTCTGTACTCTATTGGTTTCAAGTCTTGTTACAGAACTGATTACAGATCTGAACTTATTAAAAATTTTAAAAAAGTTTAAAAAAAATTATGCTAAAAAACTGCTGTTAGTCGGTCGATTATGCTAAAAAGCATTTAGCAGAATTTTAAAAAATAAATATGCAATTTCAAAATCCATTCTACCAAATCTAGCAGAAAAAATGCTGAAATGGCAACACTGATTAGAATGACAACACTGATTAGATTACAGATCTGAACTTATTAAAAATTTTAAAAAAGTTTTAAAAAAATTTAAGCTAAAAAACTGCTGTTAGTAGGTCGATTATGCTAAAAAGCATTTAGCAGAATTTTTCAAAATAAATATGCAATTTCAAAATCCATTCTACCAAATCTAGCAGAAAAAATGCTAAAATGGCAACACTGATTAAAATATAAATTTTGAATATTTACCTTACATATACAGCTATATAATTAAAATAATTTTAAGTCAGAACCAGAAAACAAATTCCAAAATTGACAAAATTTGTGAAGGGATTGTGAGCAGAATTTTGCCCCAAACTTTTCCGGATTTAGTTTACTTGAATTTAAATTAAGATTTCTTTTGAAAACATTAAGAAAATGATAAAGCCCAGAACAAAAAACAAATTTTATTAGTGAATAAATAGTGCCACCTTTTTGGAAAACAAACCCAAATTAAGAAAATTTATTTAAAGTTCTAAATTTAGATTGATATAACTTTTTAACGGATTTATTTATTTATATGGTACTTTAAAAAATATTATTTAGAATTTTATAAAGATTGTGGCTAATATTTTAGAAAAATTCTGGGGTTAAGTTAAAAAACTAAAAAAATTCAAGGTAAAAAATGAGGTCAAAATTTATTTCGAACCGAATATCTCTAAAACTGAAAGAGATAACCTACACGTGTTAGCATATTTTTGTAGAGATTTATAAGGACTATTAGTATGTATAATTTATTTTCTGTCTTAACATAAATAAATTTTAGACGATTTTTCAAAGAAAGCAAAATACATAACCGAGATGGCCAACTTTGAAAGACCACTCACTTCCCTCCTGACCCGCTAGGAACCTGTACTCCCTCAAACTAACTTGAAAACATTTCAGCTATGAGCAAGTAAAAATTTACTGAGATATCTCTAACGGTTCCATAGTTACAAAATAATTTAAAAAAAAGCGTTTTGGAATCACTGTGCTGCATTTAGTTCATCAGCAGGCCCAATGTACTAGTTACTAGTGCTTGTACTTAATTCTAGTTTAATAAATAATGATATCAGTTGAACATATTAGCAGGAGTTTAAAGGAATTGATTTGTTTTTTTTTTAACATTTTAAATTGTATAACAATTATTAAAATTAAAAAAAGTAATATGTTATTTATATATTAAGCTTGCTAAAAGACAATTATAATTAAATTGAAATTTAAAGAGTTTGCAAACTCTAACAAACCAAGTTAACAACTTAAAAATGCAAACAGTTGGACAATCAGAATGAATGGTTGGACGCACACTCATGCTCTTATTGACTCTTATACATACGTGTAAATTTGTAGCTGAGCTTTTAGATTGGTGTGATAAACTTTACCCCAGATGTATGTAAATACTTTACCTTTAGTGCGGTATGAATGGTAACATATAGACAGATAATTTGTTGCAGATGAACAAGTGTAACAGTGAAGAGTACTTTGATAATAAGACCCTGCAAT
This sequence comes from Phormia regina, assembly GCA_001735545.1. Taxonomy (NCBI): domain Eukaryota; kingdom Metazoa; phylum Arthropoda; class Insecta; order Diptera; family Calliphoridae; genus Phormia; species Phormia regina. The sequence goes on from MINK01004690.1 coordinate 12,343, forward strand.
TGAAAAGAGAAATAAACATAAAAAGGTGCGTTAGTAAATTATGGGCTACTTTTGTGATGTATAGTTTAGGGTTAAACGTAACGCAATGCACGCACCGGTTTCAATTATTTTTGATGTTGTTGTAGTTTTATATTTTTTTTTAAACTCCTGCTGCTTAATGTTGTTGCAATTATTGTTATTATTGTTGGCGTTTTATTGTTTTTTCTTTCTGTTCATATAAACGCACAATTATGAAGGTATAAATGCATGAATTACACACAAGAGCAAACATGGTAAAGCACAGTGGGTTTATGGGGATTAAAAGTACAAATGCTAATATTTTAAAAAGGGGCAATTAAAATAAATTGAGAATGTCCAAATTTGGAAGTTTTGAAAATTTACTTTTTTTTTAGTTTCTACAAAATTTCGTTGATATTTTATCTTATATGATAGGTAAGGTTGGCGTACCACGCCCATTTTTCGTTTCTCGATTTATATTGGTCCTCGATTTATATGTACATGTGTCAGTTTAAGAGATATTAGCAGAAAATTATGAACTAAAGTTACGAAACGGAAAACTTGTATTCCTAGTAAAAGGGTAAATTTATACCCTGCACCACTATAGGTGCTTGGGGTTTTATGCGTTTGAGCTGGTATTTGTAATGCTTAGAAAAACAATTTGATCGCCATCTTAAAGTATACCAAAATCACTTCCTGAGTTGATTTAATAATGTCCGTCCATCTGTCTGTGTCATGTAAACCTTGAAAACAAACTACAGGTCGGAATTAAAAAGGTAATTTAGTGAAGTTTGGCACATGGTCTTCTATTAAGTCAAAGGCAAAATCTATTGAAACTGGTTATGATCGCTCCATTATTTAACCTAGTCCTCATACAAATATTCTACCAGAATAGTGGTTTAACGACTATATATGATACAAATATTGCAATATTTTATTAAAATTCGATATAAGTAAGTTTTATATAAATATAAATCTTTATGCCAAATTTAATGAAAATCGTCCCTTAATTGGACCATAGTTTCTATATAATCCCCTCATCCGAAAAACACTTTAAGGTCCACGTCCGGTAATGACAACTTCAGAATAGCTTAAAAATTTCACTATTAACATAACAAAATAAATATGTGTATTTTAAATAAACATCTGAATTATATTTAATACATGTATTGGTCCACAATTGTCCACAAGTTCCATAAAAGACCTTTTCCCAAATTATATTATTCACACTTAACCGACTATGTTTTTCTTTCTCATTTCTTTATGATTTTGTTCAAATTCAAAAAAGAATATGAAACAAATATTTGTACTAAACTTCGTCCTCTTAGGATGTCCGCTCCGCGCTTTATCTAGCTTTTAACAGACAGACCTATGGACATTGCTAAATGGACTCAGAATCTTAACAGGAAGCAGAATGGAATATGCGTTTATGTTAATGTTGCTAATGCATAGAAAGAAATCATCGGACCGCCAAGTTAAAGTACTTATACCGTCAAATCAAAATCACTTCCTGAGTCGATTTAATGATGACCGTCGTTCCGTCCGTCAGACTGACTGGCTATGTATAAAAACCTTGTGCGAAAAGTTAAGTTAAGAAAGCTATATTTATCCCTAATTCAAAGTATATCGTTCGAATCAGAATTATAAATAAGACAAATATTTGAGTTAAAATTCGTCATCCTTGGATGTTCACCCCGAGCCTTAACCAGCTTTCCATAGACATACTTACAGACATCTCCAAATCGACTCAATATCTTACCAGAACCCAGAATGTTGTATGCGTTTGTGCAAGTGTTTCTAATGCACAGACAAAAATCATTGGATCTCCAAGTTAAGTTACACCTTTACATTATTTTTTGGCCAATTGAAATTGGTTTTATGATCGGTCCATTAGCATACCAATATCTTTCCGAAATAGAGCTTAACGCTCAGAAATATATTTTATATAAAAAATAATATAATGAAATTTGGTTTTGAAAAGTTTTACTTAATATTATATCCGTGTACCAAATTTTATAGACATCGGTACAAAATTGTCTATAACTCTGATATTAACCCCTCTTCGGACAATTACTTTAACGTGCATAAATTCCTTACAATTCATGGCATCTAGTTAATATTAGAAAGAAATAAGTTTTAAATACCCAGAAACAAAAGCCGAATTTAATGAGAATCTATCTATAATTTACTGTAGCTCCCGTATAACCCATTTCTTGGAACCGCCCTAAAGTAAATAAAATCATATAGATGTTGGCATCAATTTGTACATTTTATTTTATTCTTAGTAAAATTATTGGTCCACAATTAGCCACTTTCCATATGACGCCTTACCTTATGGTGTATGAGCATGAGTTAAGGTCGTTCTTGATCGACAATATCTTTCTTATTCCTTTCAAAATAAAAACAAAATAATAATTTCACTTTTTTTCTAACCTCTCGCCCACTGTTCCCCATCACTGCAATTATATTTTAAAAACATTGTAGACAATTGTTAATATAAAATTGATCGGAAGTAAAGATGTATAAAATTACATGAATTCGATGTAAACAATATAATCTATGTTTATATATAAAAGTAGTTTAAAAAAAGGGGGTTTTTGTCTGTGCCTCTATTTAATAAAAAAATATACTCTATTTATTACACAAAACATTAGTTATTTATAATTATAAACAATTTAAATTCAATGAACACTGCACTACTATTGACATACAGGGGAGAAAAACAATAATAAAACATTAAAACAAAATGCAATAGAAACACTTGTTTGATTCGAAAATGACAATTGAAATGAGTTAATAATTTAATATAGAGAAATTTACTGATTTCATTTATAATGGATTTATAAATGTTTAACAACTTTCAAATAGAGCAGTGGAAAAGAAAAAAATAATAAAAGGAATTAAAAAAAGAAATAGACATAATGTGAATGGCTTCCTGCTGAGGACAACTACTTAGAGTTTATAAATGATAATTAATTTAAGTTAACAAGAGTTGGTAGTTAGCTTTTTATTTAAGATATTTTATATATTATATTAGCAAACAAATTATTAATTTAAATCCTTTCCTATAGCTTAGATCTTGAAATATACTCATTAATTAGAGTGATGGGAAGACCACATTTCATATTTTATTAATTATGATGAGTATTTTGACTAACATTGTAGCTACACCGTGATAAAATAGATGAGGTCAAAACTGTTTACCTTGAGTTTATTAAAAGTTTGAAGAAATCATATAAAAATGAAATTCGATTTTAAAGATTTTTTAATTTCTGTGAAGCACTGGGTTCCAATGGGCAGCTATCTAAACAGTAATGGATAGCTCACTTGGGTCCAAATTGGTTCCATTATAATACCCTGAATAAACATGTGATGTTATCTCACATGTCCGAAACTAAGTTCGAATCGAAACAACCTGACGCATATATGAAGGAATTGATCACTCTGATGGTGATAACCGAGAGATCTTATAATATATACACAAACGGACTACCAAATTAAGCATTCCTTATTCCAGAGTGAGAGTGGGATAGTGTAATAGAAAATGTTCTAAGCCTCCTCCTCCTCCTCACCATAGCAACTCCTAGAGAAATCATTTTAAGGAGACACTAATCTCCTTGCAAGGGAAAAGAACTAATACTAAATATGTCACGGGATTGGTCCAAAGTGACAGGGACCGGCTCTAGCTCTAACACTTTTATGGTATTGGCCTAGGAGGCCAATTATGGCGGCTATTAGATGTCAATAGTACTTAACTTAGACTGAGTGACCGTTTCTATTGCAACAATTGCTACCAATTTCCAGCAGGTAATGGATACTAGAATATGTGACCGGTATCTGAGTTCCAAGACTTCTAAGGTTTAACTTAGATTCATCATAATGTCGCCATAACTTCCTCGGGTTAAATTTTAAAATCTTTTCTGTGCAACCCTCGATAAATTCCGCTATATTGTTTAAGTCTCTTGCCATTTCGTTTTGATATGTCGGGTTTTCATATACAACTCGGGATATTGAAAAGAGACACGGGCACAATTTAAATCCTATAGTATGTCAACCAGTTTTTATGGCCGAGATCTCTGCTTGAAGTATACTGCAGTGAAGTCCATTAATGCTGTATAATGGACTTCAAATTTTCGTAGCTTCAGAGTCAACATTTTTATGTTGGTAATACTCGAGGAAATATTGAAGATACGTTTAGGACCCAAAAGCACACAAAACTTTTTTAAAAAAAATCACTACAGAAATAGCCCAAGGGTGGTATCAAATCAATAACATAGTTTTTGTACCAAGAGAGGTCAAGCCTCCAACTTATTCAGAGCTATGATCAGTGGAGAAATATTGGGCTCTTGTAAAGAGAGAACTGAAGAACACAAAAGGTATTTCAAACTATGGACGATTTTAAAAGGTGATGGACAAATTGCTTGAAAAAAGGGACTGAAACAATGTCTAATGGAAGAGTTATGAAAAACAGTCTACGAATTCACAAGTAATAGTTGGAATTAGGAAAATATTATTCTTTGAACTGCAATATAATATCATTTAATTATAAATAAGAGTCGAAGGCCATTGTCGCTCGCACTCTCTTTTCTTTATTTATATAATATCATTTATTGTATTATATAATTCTAATAAAATAAAAAAAATAATCTATATACTTACCATAAAGCTTTTTAAGTGCTAAAGTTGGCGGACCACACCCACTTTTGTTTTGGAGTTTTCATTGGTCCTTGTATGGGAGGTAAAGTGGGCAGATCTATTTAAGACCATTTTTGGTTTCAAAGTTTATATAGACCTTCTAACTATCCCTACAAAATTTCGTTATTGTATATGCTTTTGTTTAAGAGATAACAGCAGAAAAGTATGAAATGAATCCTCTACGGACATTCACGTGTTTCTAGTATTTTGCCCATAACTTCTTCGTTAATTTTGATCAAATGCAATACCAAATAAACCCTATATAAGATAAATATTTTGAACAAATTTCATCCATTCGAACTCTATCCTGATTTCAACAGACAGACACACAACCAAAATTTTGGTAGAATTCTTCAGTTTCAGGATATATGGGTGGTGGGCGTTTAGAAAACTTATAAACAATCAAATTTTAATGTCTGACATAATTTTTGGTAATGCTCAGACCAGTATTTTAGAAAAAAATTAGTTTTTTAACTTTAGTGTCCTTGCGCCAATTTCATTTACCCTAAGCCTAAAGTAACATGTGTACCAAATTTAAATTTTGGTACACATGTTACTTTAGTTGTATGGAATCACAGCTCAGAGAGACAGACGAACGACATAATACCTAGATCGACTCAGAATCGAACCAGGATCTTAAAAATATATATTTAAAGGATTATTTCCATATGTTATACACGAAGTAACAAAGTAATCTTATGCTGGTGGGTATAAAAAGTTAAATGGGTAAATCAACCGTTTCCAAATTATTACATGTTATATGTCAGAGGTATCATATTTTGAACTGCAATAGCACCACTTCTGAAGGAACAAAATTTAAATTTTAAACTAAAACAAATTTCGTATTATTCCCATATAAAAAAATCCTTATTTTCATAGAAAAATTACCTTCCTTTTTCAAATCCTTTTTTCAAATTTATTTTCCAATTTGCAAATACAATTTACATTTGTTAAATAGGCCAACATAACTAAGTAAGTTGCCAAAGAATTTTAAATATTCATTAATATAACTAATAGAGCAATTACTTTTTGTATTTTAAAACTAAATATATTGATAAGGACATGCTAAAATAAAATAAAAATAAAATATTTATAAAGAAAACTTCTACATATAAAATAGTAAGATGTATCGTAATAGAAAATGACAAATAATGGGCAATTTAAGTCAAGACTCTTCTAATTGCCTGCAATCATTTGACATTAAACAGAAAACACAAATTGAATTAAACAACAGCCCAATCGTACAAATGATTACGAATAAGTACATTAGTACTTATACATACGTATGTATGTATGTATATGTTTTCTTTAAAGAAAATAATGAATTTCATTTGAAAACCCCTTAAGGCTGCTACCCTCTTTTTTTAAATAACCTAAAGAGAAAGAAAAAAACTTAAATAAACCATTGCTAGAACCATAAAACATGAAAAGTGGCTTTAACCCCTGTGTTGGTTTATTTAGTGGTTTTGTGCAAGTGCAGACCAAACAAACATTCAAACGTAGTAAGTGTGTTAAATACATGTGCAAAAGAAAATAAAGGGAGTTCTTTTCATTTTAGAGTTTCATGTTACGGTGACATTTGAGTTAAAATACACTTTTTTTATCTTTAATGTTATTTGGTTGATTCAACAGGTGCTTACCACAATGACTGTGACTACTACTACGTGTAAGTAGCAGCAAGTGTAAGAAAAAATAACATAAGAGAAATGAGAGTGCAAAATAATAAAAAAAAAAAAACAAAAACAAAAATGTAAAAAAGACAACAAAAATTAATAAAGAAATTTAACCCTTGGGATATGGAATTTTTATTTAAAAGGGGAATTATTAAATGAATTGGAAAAAGTGGAAAATTAAAGGAAAAGGGATACTTTAAAAATAAATATATAAAGAGCTATTTAAAGATTTAAATATCTAATGTTGTATATAAGTGAAAGGACCTTAAAAATCATGGCTTAAATCTATAAATAAATTCTGCCAAAAATATTTATTATTATTGTCTGTTCCCTTTCTAGGTTATTTTATTATATAGCCCTATATTCTAAAATAAAGTTCATAAAGGGTTAATTAAAATGCAAGGTGTCTTTTACGTTTTCTCCCTTGTCATATATAAAATGAACTTTTTTTCAAACAAACAAACAGACATGCAACACACGACAGACTTTATTTTTTCATTTTAAAGATGGGGTTAAAATTTCACGCAGAGGTCTTTTTACTCACTCGTACAGTTACGACTATAAACGTCCACAATGATTGCAGTTTACACTGCACCACTGCACAGTGGGGTAGAATTGGAAATTTAGGGAAATGAATCTATAACTTCTGAACGGCTGAGTGGATTTGCAAGAAATTTGTTATAAGCGTAGCAGAGGAATGTACACTGTTATATTTGTAAGGGATAACCAATAGATACCACAGGAGCAGAGATAAGTGGGCTTAAAGTGGGGTACTTCTAACTTAAAAAATTGTTTAATCGCCTGCCAAATTTTTGTTTCTCGATTTCAAATATTGTTATATATTATTGTAAGCTCAGATAAGACCTACAAAATCATGCCTGCATTTATCTCTTATAGTTTTTGAGTTATTGGCCGCTGAATTTTAAAGTACCTTATTTTTGCTTGTTTTTGGTCCAGTTTTACTCATGTATAAACTAGTATTTCCCAACGATTTTATTAGTTGTTTCTTTAAGTAGTTACAGAACAAAATTCTTTAATGAATAAAGAAATTTGAATTCGATATCTTTACCGAGTTCAAAAATAAACAATTTTGTATACGAAAATTGCAAAAATTAGGACTTTTTAGGTTTTTCTGGTCGAAAAAGTACTTTCACAATTTTTTCTCTAAAATAAATTTTTCTTTAATAACATATAATAAGATTATACTTTGCTGAAAGATATCTTCACAGAGTTGAGTCTAAAATAAATAACAAGTGCAATAACTCAAGTAGTCGAGGTACACATCTTCCCGAATTTGACCCATTTTTAATGAAAATTTTGATTTTAGTCTATATTTTCTAAAAACCCCAAGCTCATATCAGCAAACATAATATAGTTAAGTTATCTATAATATGTTTTTAAAGTATATTCAATTTAAATTAAGAGACTTCGAAAAAATGTAGATTTTATAGCCAAAAATGTAAAATAAGCTATTTTTGGAATTATCGGCTCAGTTTTAGGGAATTGTGGGATTAGTTTTACAAAAATCTTAAAGTTTTTAACACTTTTTCATTTTGTATGATAAAGTCTACATTCACTGAAAATTTCATTAAAATGTGTTTACTATTAATGATTTTATTACAAATAAAATATTTATAGCTTCTAAAAAGCTAAGTTTTATACTCTAGACCACAATAGGTGGTTGTTATACTCTATACCACCCCATATAGTTTGGATATTATGTGTATGTGTAAATATTGTAACGCAGAGAAAACATCACCCTACCGCAACCTTAAAGAATACCTGTCGACTCATAATCAATTTCTGAGTCGATTTAACCATGTCCGTCCGTCCGTCTGGTTGACTGTCCATATAAAGCTTATGCGCTGATCGAAATTTTAAAGATAATTTGATGAAATTTTATTATATTATTTTTTTTTTTTTGTACAAAAGCACGAAGCCTATTAAGACTTATGTTTTGGTAATAATTGGCTCATTATCTCACCTAGCCCTCATACAAATGTCCTTCCGGAATAGAGTTTCAATGCTCACAAATTGACCATAACTCCTATATAAAAATCTCTTTCGAAAATCACTTTAACGTAAATAAATCTCATAAAAATGTTATTATCAACTTTATATACTTTTTATAAGTATTAATGAGAGTGCAAAATTTTATGAAGATCGATCTATAATTCGCTATGGCTTCCATATAACAGCCAATTTTGGGAATCACTCAAGAGTTTATAAATACATGTGAATCTCAGTATCGACATAATATTTTATATTTTATACTTAATACAAACGTAGGCTCCATAATTGGCCCCTTCCCGAATTTTGGCACACAGGAGCAATGGTGTAGGGTAGCATATGGTCAAGCTTGGCCGACTACGTCTTTTTCCGCCCTTTTTTTAATTTCAAAAAAATCAGAAAAAGTATAGACTCGATTTTTTAATTTGAATTACATTGCTTCGTTATATAGAAAAATATTTAAACCAATATCTTTTATAAAACCAAAACTACAGCTCTTTAAAGTTTTATAAGCCCTAAGAAATGGCAAGCGATTAATTTTTTTATATCTTAGATACCCTACTTTGAGCCCCCTTTTCTACTCCCCTGAAAGGTCTGTGGGGTTCAATTTCCAAACTTAACATTGCACACACCTCTGCTATGCCTATATGAAATTTCACACAAACCCAAAAAGCCGTTTCGAAGTTACAGATTTATTTCCAAAATTTTCAATACTAACCCACTGTGCACTGCACCATTCTTATTTAAATATACTAAAGTATTGCATTTCCTAAGTTGACATGAGGGGTAAGTGAAAGTGATCATTAGCTGCTTCAGCACTTGCTTTAATTTTAAAAAAATATATATATATTTAGGGTTCTCTTCTATATAGGATTAAAAGTAGCTAAAAACGTAAAGTGCATATTAAACGTAAGTCTTCTCTTCTTGTTTTTTTTTTATTTTTTGAACCTAAAGGTAAGATAATTTCATTTTAAATAACAAGTATTATAAAGCAGCTAATTTAAAAACAGTTTATCTTTATCTGTGAATGATTTATGGCAAAACATTTAGAATGGTTTTTCATAAATTTGCATACATTTATCATTATTTCAGCAAGTAACTAAGTAACTTAATATTTTTATTAGTAAATAAATATTCAAGAAAAATACCACATTTGATACAAATATATATATGCACTAGGTATTAGGTATAAATAATTTATTCCAAATCATTAAATTATGTTTTTTTTCTTCTGTTTTAGTATTAAACTCAGCGTGAAAGAAAAAAGATGAGCTTTGATGATCTTGCGTGTTGTTGAGTTAAATTTTTCGTTAAAAAGGGGGCGCCATTATAATGAATATTCAGAATATTGCAAACTCACTAGACTTAGAAATTTTATCTGAATTAAATTATTTTGTTATCCTATATATATAATATATATATAAAGTATAAAATACAGGTAGATAATTATTTTCAGACAAGGATGACTAAATAAGTAAATGTTGATTCTTAATGTGTGTTGTAAAATGTGAAAAGGTGTTGGTTGCTACATGAACTTGATGTAATTATAAAATCGTAAAGGTTTAAACTAATTTAAAATGGGGTTTATATAAAACATATAATAAAAATATAAGACTTTTTTTAAACATTTTGGTTATACGGTCATAAAATATATAAATTTTTCAAGAATGGAATGGCTCTTTTAAGATTACAGAGACAGCAGATTATTAATATATATATGTTTAATATTTAATTATTTCTATTAAAATGCTTAAACCTTGCAACAGCTGCAAGAA
>MINK01004698.1:2348-14944 GCA_001735545.1 Phormia regina
CTAAATTGTAGTGGTATCCCATATTAAAATCTTCATATGAATATTTCAATAAATATAAAGAAATGTTTTATTAAAAAAGTACCAAAAATAGGTACGGTTTTTTGACTTTAAACGTTTGAATTTCTAAAAAGTACCGAATTTTTATTTCTCATTTTTTGATAAGTTATGAATACGACATAAATTTTATCTGTATGTTCATTGGTTTCAAAGATACATGTGGTGCCAAAAATGTAATAAAATATAGTTTTTACCCGTTTTCTCCCTAAAACGGCTGATTTTCAAAAAAGTACCAGGCGCCTGTCCAATTATTTTTGAAATAAATAACGATAACTATTCAACTTTTTTTTATATCATTGATAGTTTGCGTTATAAGGTTACCGATTTTTACCCCCTAAACATTCGAATTTCCAAAAATCCCGTCTTTGATCTCACACATTCTTATGATTTTTATCGCGAACTCATGTCGTTCTACGCATTTTATGGGAAGAAGAAGCCATTTTACCTCATCCAGACTCAAACTGCTTCATCTCTTTTGACTTCTTTACAGGAAATATTTTTTTAGTTTTTTAAACCCTTCGTTCGACCACGAAAGTTTCTATGCCACTTCAAAATTTATTTGTATTAACTTTTTACAAGACAGCTCACTTGGGTCCAATTTACTCTCGTTGTGATACCTTCGAACTAACCAGACTCATGTATGAAGGAATTTATCGCTCTGATTTCAATATCCGAGAGATCAGATAATACATACACATTCGGGCTGCCGAACTTAGCGGTCCTTATTTCATTGAGGGTCGGACAGTGACCCCCCAACCCCGCCAACAGATTTGGATCCATCAGTGTAAAACTATAAAGAGCTGTTCCTTACAAGAACAACCGAAGTCGACACCTAGAAGCCTCTGTCAAGAAAGGGTATAGGAGTACAATAGTCAATATTGCTGGGGATGTCATCAAGTAATCCTGGAATGGTCACGGTCCATGCACTTATAGTCTTAAGCCTAGTCGCTGACATGATGGCTATCAGTTTGGTCATAAAATCCACCGGTAGCCAGTTCATTACAACAAACAGGGCCTTGGATGCGTAGTTCGGCGTTGCGATCGTAATGAGCAACGCCGAACTACGCAGAATCCTTTCAAAGATTCCAAAAAAGGTGGGTTTCTCCAAAGCTTTCCGCCACACTAACGCTCCATACATAAGTATGGGCTTTATAACCATGTCGATAAGCCATTTTGCATTCTTGGGATTTATTCCTCAAGATTTCCCAATGGCTTTCCTACACATATATAGGGCAATTCCAGCCTTTGAGGCCCCGGCCCTTGTATTCTGGAGCCAGGATAGTTTGGAGTCCAGTACGATCCCTAGATACTTCGCACACTGACACCTTCAATTCAACACCAATTAGACGTGGTAATGGGAATTGAACCAGTTCAATTTTTCCTGTCTTTCGGTCTAGTAGTGCTCCACAAACTAAGTAGATCCTGAGCAGTTTGCAGGCATTGTGACATAGTACCCAGATATTTCCCAGATACAGCCACCGCAACATCGTCCGCATAAGCGACAGTCTTGAACATCATAGAATCTAGTTCCCTGGTTAGTGGGTTCACGGCGGTATTCCAAAGAAGAGGAGATAAAACTGTTGATACCCTATATATGGTAGATGCTCCCATACTAGATATTACAACCCTGTTGGTTAAAAGTCCCCATATGAGGCTGACCAGCGACTGATTAATATTCAGTCTTTCAAGAAACAATTTAATATCCTCGGGGATAACGTTATTAAAAGCCCAATCTTTGTCGAAGAAGGCATTTGAGGCAAACTCGTTATACTCAAGAGCATGTTCTATAAGCATTACAAGCGAAAGCCCTCCAGAATTTGCGTTTCACATTTCTTATCTGATCCTGAAACTTATTTACTGAGGACTTATAGCTAGACCAGTTACCTAGCCTTTTTGCCTCATTAAATAAACGGCGGAGTTCCACCAGTGTGGTTAACTTCTACTTTTGCAGATCTTAGGTCTGCACGCAACGAAAGTCGCTGTACCAAAAGCATTCGTCAGCGTTTCAACACAGGACTCAATGTACTCGCAACCGTTCATGGTTGGGGGATTAGAAAGGAGCTGGGACAGTATTGTTCACTCCAGTTTGACTTCCTTCTATTCTGAAAGAGCTAAACCGACTTCAATATTGAAATCAATATACTATAAGTGATCAGAGAAGGAACAGTCAATGGAGACTCTCCAGTCCCTAATCATATGAGAGTGCTTAGTACTAACTAGCGTTATATCAAGAATTTCTACTATAACGGTCGGTTCCTAACCAATGTTTAGAATATCTAAAATAATCACCCCTTGTAATAGTGTCAGAGCTTCCCCAAACAGCATGATGGTCGTTGGTATAAGCTCCAATTACGAGTGGTATCTTTATATTGATAAGCTTTTTATTTTCACAAATATTCATTTTGTTTATTCCACTTATTGCACATAACTACTGCGTTTTCTTACAAATTTATACACAAAAATATGTATTCAATAGTTATGTAGAAAATAAATATGATTAAAGAAAAATATATAATAGTTGTATGGACAAATTATACTCAAAAGCAAATATTTTATATTTTAGGAAAATATAAACATTTTCAAAAATAAACATTTAATAGTTGTGCTGAACAAAATATGACTTAAAATCAAATAAAAATAATTGATGGTTGTAGAATTAACCGAATTTGTAAAATTAACTTAATGGTTGTAGAATTAGCTTATTAGTTGTAGAATAAGCCAAATGTTTGGATTTATATGATTTCATACAAAACGAGAGAAGAAGGTATAGTCGGTCAAGACCGACCATATGATACCCTACACAATTGCCTATGTGCAGGGTCACTTATACTTATATGAATGTTATATGTGTTGAATATTAAATTAATATTAAAATTTTTATGGGATTTATGCACGTTAAAGTGATTAAAGTGGTAAATAATGGACCGATCTTGATGAAATTTGGCACATAGATTTATACTTACATAAAACTTACTTGTGTCAAATTTCATTAAAATATTTCAATTTTTAAATCGACTCAAAAAGTGATTCTGAGTATACTTTAAGGTGGATGTAGGAACATTTTTTTAAAAATAATTTATTTGAAAAATGGAAACTATTAAATAAATCTGGTAGCACTATTTTAACAAACTGTCATAATCCTTAAGTATGTCAGAAAGTTATTTTAAATTAGTAAAAACAGAATGAAACTACCTTATTTTCTTTATATCATGATAAAAACTATTTATTGTTTTAAGAAATATTTTTATTTTATTTTTTAATAAAAAAAACTAAGCCATACAAAACGCTCGTTTATTTTATAAGCGAGTGTTTTGAGGTATGAAAATATTTATATCTCTAGTTTTTATTTTTTTTTTTTTTCAATTTTTAAGCCTTCACATTTTTGGACTAGAAAGACACATCGGTCTAGAACTTTATGACTTAAAAATTACTTCCAATGGAAAACACTTTTAGAGAAATTTATTGAAATCATTCGAAAACTAAGAAATAAAAAATTGTTATGTTCACATCTAGCCAGCTAACCGCCGGTTTTGAGCCGCCGCCGACTATTCTTAGAAAAGCCGCCGCCGCTAAAATCGTTGGACGCAGGTCTCTTATTCTAATATTATGTGAATTTACACGGAGTATAATATTGGTGCGAGAAAAATTATAAAATTGGCCGAAATGTTTCACTGTATAAGACCTTTATGTGGGATACCAAAAAGTTAGTGTTATTTAACAGTTACATTATGGATTTAAATATCTGATTATTTTTTTTTTCAGATGCTATCGGCACCATCACACAACAGTTATCTGGATTAAAGTATTTTGCTCCACCTGTAAAGTATGATGGTAAGTATCTACATGTGAATGAGTGAATGAATGTAATATTAAAACTAATATTTTTAGATATCGAACAGGTTGAACGGCCGAAATTGAAAGTAATGGATAGAAGTCCCCAGTATCCACCAAATCTTCGTCCTCCTAAAATGCAAAAGAAATTGAAATTAATGAGAGGTCCAGAACTGGTGCACAATAGTCTGCTGCATAAACAGTATGGTATAATTGCAACAGGTGGTGGTCGCTTGCGTTGGGGACATTTCGAAATGCTCCGTCTAACAATAGGTCGCAAAATGGACGTTAACAGAATGTTCGCTATTTGGAGAATACCAGCTCCATGGCAGCCCGTCACTAAAAAGGGTCAAGGCCAAAGAATGGGCGGTGGAAAGGGAGCTATAGACCATTACGTTACTCCTATAAAAGCTGGAAGAGTTATACTAGAAATAGCAGGAAAATGCGAATTTGCTGAAGTTAAACCTTTTCTGCAACAAGTCTGCAATATTCTGCCTCTAAAGGCGGAGGTAGTTTCGCAGGAAATTTTAGATGAACGGGCAAATGAAGAAGAAAAATTGAATAAAATGAACGAAAATTATTTTACAATGAAATACGTAATACAAAATAATTTAAACGGGTGCCATAGGTGGTTGTCTCCTGTAGATCATAAGTGGTTTGGAAAACATTTTTAAATGAATAGCCTTGTTGAGAAATTAAAATAAAATATAAAAAGTATGAAATGGAAAAAGTTATATTTTTTATGCATAAATATGGATTATTGAAAATATTTAATTAGACACACTAATGAGCAAAAAGGTTTTCTGGTTTTAAAAATTGTGAATTATTTTCACTTTGGCCCTTGGAGCGACACATCATTGTGTGCATATCACTATATAACATAAAAAACTTTTTATTTTTTAGGTACATTGGATATTAAAGAAATTTAGTCTTAAAAACAAAGCCAAGTTACTCTAGCGCTCTTACGATATCTTTTGTTTGAAGAAATTTAACGACCCTTTTTATTTAATATATAGTGTACTCATTATGGAATCTAAACTGTTAAGGGTTATTAAAATTATTTTCATTAGAAATGTCTAAAATTCTTTTATAAATATTTAAATACTTTATGCAAAGACTTAGAATGCTTGACATAAATCAAGATCACCGGAACTATTTTAAAATAAGTTTGATAGTGATTCACGAGTACTTTTACTTGTGATGATAGTGTTGTAAAAAATGTTGTCCAGTCTTTCTAGTCATTCCTTTAAAGCATTCATATTAATTTAATTCATAGACTTAAGTTCTATGTACTCATATGAATTGCATTATTTCTGTCAAGAATTAATTCGTCAATTATACAATTGAATTTTAGAAAATATATTTAATCACTCAAATTTCATTCAAATCAATTACAAACTGGCTTTAGAAAATATTTTTTCATTCATTTTGTAAAATATTAGAAAAAAATATTTAAAATTGAATGAACGAAAAATATTTGAATTCAGTTTGGAGAATATATGATTAACAAAAAAGAATTAATTTATGATTAATTCTTTCGAAGTTCTGTTTTTATTTCATAAAAACAATAATTTTTGGTATGCATAATTTCAAAATTTAACTCTTTATTCACGCTAAAACTTTTGAGAAATAGTTATTTTTTATTTTATTCAATTATATTTCATTCATTTATTTCTAATTCTAGTATTTGAAATTATGTATTTCCGAAGCGAAAATTTATTTTGTATTTGAAATACTTAGTATTGAATACAAAAAATAGTGCTTAAATTTATGCTATTAAATTTAAATTTTAAATAATATTTTATTTTCCATTGTGGTTTAATAAAACATTCAAGCTTTTTTCTGAAAACTTTTACTGTATATTCAGAAACTTTTTTGCTGAAATTTGTATACTTTAAAGATTTTAGCATCCTTTAAATATTTCTTCAATAAGGTCCATTTGAACTGATTGGAGTTTTGGGGAATCTAGATAAATATATACAACATCATGATTAATAATGATAAATACAAATACATCAAGCGTTTTAAAGCAACTGTTTAAAGACTAACAGCCATATTCAGAAAAAAATAATGTATGTTTCATAAAGGTTTACAAACTTTTTGTAGTAAAAAAAGTTAGTAAACCTTTATCAAGCATACATTATTATTATTATTTTTTTTTTAATATGACTGTAAACTTTGCACTATATAGTTCATCTTATTTCAAATATTAAAAAAAAGCATTGAGCAAGTTACGTGAAACTTCATATTTTTAGTCAAGTAATTTATTTATTTTTCCTTTTTTGAACTATTTTTCTGATTAAACTCTTTTTCTGAAAAAATTAAATAAAATTTTGTTTGGCAAAACCGGTTAACCGCCTTTAAAAAAAAAACGGCTTTAACAAAAACCGAAAATTAGAAAAAAACGAAACCGACGGTATATTAAAAGCCGGAAACCGATTATCGGTCACGTTTTAAATACTCTATCATTTGAGATGAAAATTAACATTTTGTATAAAAATGTCAAAACTTTTGATTTTTGATTCAAAAAAGCTTATTTAGTAAAGCCGTTGTTCCACATACCCAGAGAAAATAATCCTTATATGTAGGTTGCCAATCTAAAAATACATTGTAAAAATGAATTCAAATCATCTGACGGATATATGAAGCAATGGTCAAACTAATACTATTTTATGGTGTTGTGGTAGCGATGGAAAGGCAGATCCTTTAATGCTGCGATTAGACTTAATATAGGTTGTCCATGTCCATTTTGAACTACACCGATGATGTTGATTACTGCACCCCGAAACCATTCTCTAGTCATCAGTTTTCCATTAATTTTCCTATAAGTGATATATGGCACCCTGAGAATTGCTGCTCATTTGTTCTGAAACTGTACACCGATGGATCGCAACGGATGGGTTGGATGTGGTTTCTATATTGAGTATTATGGTGTTAAGGTACCTTTCAGACTGGCGAATGGTTCAAGTATTATTCAGGCGGAGATTTCCGCTATTAAATGGGCTGCTAACTGGGTGAGTCATTAAAAGATATCGGGTGATATTTGCATTTGCATACTGATATCAAAGCAGTCATAGGGTCTTTAACAGATGTCTTCACGACATCACGGTTAGCTTCGGAATGCCAGGAGTCTCTTAATGATTCGAATGTTAGGCAAGTCTGGATCCATGACCACGGAAACTGTCCCGGTAAAAACGGGTTTTCATTTCCTCACACAACACAATCTTAAGTTAGTCTTTTTGACAAGCTTTCCATTCTTAGTATTCTTTGTTCCAAAAATTTAATAAATAAAGTTTTATTTTGTATATAAAAATATTTTACTTTGAAAATATGACATGAAGTATCGATATCAGGTTAGATTTAAAGGAAATCTATTTTGGTATTAGATGCCAAATCATTTGATACAGGATGAACTTTCTTAATATATAGTCTTGATTTTATTTCTGATAAAATAACAACAATTATATAAATTCATACAATATTATCGCACAGCTTAAATTTAACAATATCATTTTTAATATTATTTTCCTAAATTATGATAATATTTCCGAATGTATATTTATCACTGAAAAGATATCGTAATTATATTACGATATCATTTGGTTTGTTGGGTATGCGTATATTGTTTTTAAATAAAAAATTTAACTCTTGTTTTTTAACAAAATACTTAAAATTATATTAAAGTTTGAAATCTTTAACTCATAGTATAATTAGAAGTATACTCGTAAGAACAGCTGTTTTACAATTTTTTTATTGATACACCACGCGTTACTGTCAAATTGTTTTTGTATTCCCATGTAAAATTTGTTCGTGAGTATTTTAGTCTTCCTCTCCTTTATTCTCTCATTTTCTGTTCATAGCATTTTGACATTGTGAGCGGTAGTTTTACATTAACAAAATACAAGGAATTGTTGTTTTTGCAGATGTGCGAGTACTTATGTAGAGAAATCTTTTCACAACTGTCTCATAATATTACTTGTAATATAAATATTTTATGATACGTTTACTTTTGTTGACTATTTGCCCAAAATGTTTCACACTACTTTTCTTCATTCTACGTTGCGTTGAAAAGTTGACTGGTTGGCCTTTAAAGAAATATACTGACAAATTCGGTGTACATTAGACAAATCCTTATCACGATATTTTTTTTTACGTTTGTCTTGATAAAAATTTGTCTAATATAGACTCAATGATAATAAGACTAATAATAAGTATAATTATAAAGTATTCTTTCTCTCATTTTCTGTTCATAGTATTTATGACATGACAAGCATTTTTAAAATTGTTACAACCAAAAATAAGAATCAGTTGTTTAACTAAGAGAAAAACACTTTGATTCGTACTCATTTTAATGTTTGTCTTGAAAAAAATTTGTCTAATGTAGACACGTCGTAATAACGTTGTGTCTACATAATAGAAATTGGTATCAAAACAAACGACAAATTTTTGTTGGAGTTGCAGACAGTTTTTTATCTTTGTCAATTATAGGGAAAAACGTATATCATAATAAACTATACAAAAAGCATTAACAACAATAAAGATGGCGTCTTTTATCAAACATTATCAAGACAAAGTTTCAGAGCTCGAGAGCTGACAATTTTCTTTTAACGCTGCAATAATACTGACAAATTCATTCTACAATAGACAAATCTTTACCATAATAATTTTTTTACGTTTGTTTTGATAAAAAGTTGTGTAACGTACCTTTTTCTTGTTCGCTCATGAAATACACACTTCGATACATTTGCATACAGCGCCTTTGCTTCCGCATGCAAAATGACGTTTGATGGCAGACATGGTTGCTCGAACAATCGTGCGAACAACGGTATGCGAACAAGAACAAAACATGAACATGTTGGGTCCACACTATCCAAATTCATGTGACACTGTCGGCAAACAAAAAATTACGATTTGTTCGACAAATGTTCTGTCCACTCAAAACAAAATGGAAAAAATTGTGTGTATTTCTCTGCCGACGTTTTGTTCATTTGCGAACAAGAAAAAGGCTAGTATAGACGGTGCATAAAGAGTTGTTCTGTGTTTTAAACACAACACTCTTCGCGAAACGCCTTTCTTTTAAATTTTGTTCACTTACTTCGTAGTCTGATTCTTGCGAAAAGTAGCATTTTGTCATTTCTTCAGCAGCTAGAACCAGCGTGTTTTGTATTTGAGATTTTTGTGCTTATATTTTTACACATGTAAGCAAAATTTATTCAAAATTAACTACTAAAATTTATGTGTTATGAAATTGAGAAAATATTATGGAAAAAATAGTTTTTTAATGATTTTCAATAAATTTGTGCAGAAAATTCTAAAGTATGTCAAAAGATATATGCAAAATAAAGTGAACGATTAAGATAGAAAGAGATAAATATATGGAGTTTTAGAGAAGAAATATATATTTATTGCATGTAATAAAAAGAGAGGTCCAATTGGAAAAGAGTGTAGTTTGGTTACATTACTTCGCTGGTTGCTATTTTGTTTTTTGTGTTTTACACTTTTTAGCTGTGCAAGTGTGTGTATTTTTTTACAATTCCTGAAAAAATACTTGGTTTAGATTTTTTACTTTGGTAAAATAAATTCTAAAATTGTTAACTTTTATTTAAATTGAATTTAATATTAGTAAACTTGACAATTTTGTTAAAAAATTGTTGAAAAAATATTTAGATTTAAAGAATAATTTATTAAAATTTGCAGAAAATTCGAGTTGAAAAAACATTTTTTTACTCTTGTTCTCTATTATTCTTCTGACCACCCATTTGTAGTATGTGCGTGTGAAATTTATTTGTGTTTGTGTGTGTGAGTTTTGTAGTGAAAACGAAACGTAAATTAAGAATATTTTTTACAGAATTTTACAAACATATTTTCTTATTTGTTATGTTAGGACTTCAAGGCATTTTGTATCTCCAAGCCTCCGAAAAGGAAAATAAATAGTCAACTCTAAAAAATAAAGCTCTAAAATCTAGGCAACATTTGTGACCCGATTTTATCTTTGTATCATTTTTGGTTTCGTTTGCATAGAAGTATATAATCGCTCAATAACAACAACTAAAAAACAGTAACCACAAAAAAAATATATATAAGATGAACAACAAGGCTGACGTCAACAGACGGGTTTTGGCCATACAAGCTAAAAAGAAACGTCACAAGCCAAATAAGAAACGCGGTAAAGCTAATGGTGTTGCCGGTGGTCAGCAACAACAACAGCATCTGCACCAACAGCATCAGCAACACAATTACGATGCAAATGAAGAAAATTCATCATCGCCACCAGATGTTGGCATTAACAATCATTTGGAAGATAGTGGCTTACAATCTCCGAATTTCGTTACAGATGTCTGCGATATTTCGGCAAAAATTTCAAAATCATTCTGTGCTGCCCCCTCCTCCAGCGGTTCGAATTCCCTAGCTGATAATACACCCATAACTGGCTCTTCCAATACCTTGGATGAAGTACAATTCATGCAACGATCATCGGCTACTACAAAGAAATGTAATGCTACAAAACAGTCACATATAAGTGGTCATCATAATGATAACGAAGACGATTATGATGATGATTTTCGACAGCAACAAGAACAACAATCATCCCAACAACATTATGCAACTGAAACGTTGAATCATGATGATTATATGCATTATCAAAATCAACAATATACAGATCCAATATATCATGCTGAACACTTAAAGAAACAACAATTGCTACAACAGCATCAACAACAACAGCAACTACAACAATATCTCTATCCACCACGTAGTTCTTCCAATGATTCTGAAGAATCGGAAATAAATAGTGAAAACGATGAACAAGAACTAAAAGAGGATTATTGTAAAGGTGGTTATCATCCAGTTAATATAGGCGATCTATTTCAAGGTAAGTTGATATGATAAATAATTCTTTTACAAATTCTTGAAATAAAAACTTTTTAGTGAGATTTTTCTGGGCTAAGTAAAGTCCTAAAGGTGTGTTGTTCTATGATTATTAGTTTAATTATTAAATTAACTTAATAAAATTGTATTTATTAAAAAGTGTCTTCAGAAACAATATAGAATTTATATGTACTTTTAATATTAGGTAGATTATTAAATAGAATAATAAATGTGTATTAATTTTTATTTTTTTTTTTTTTTATTAAAAAATAGAAATTAAGATAAGGTAAATAATTAGGAAAAAATCTAATTTATTAAAAAGTATAAATACATACAAAACCTTTAACATCAACAACCGAATGTATGTACATATGTATGTATGTATGTATGTATGTATGTATGTATGTATGTATGTATGTATATTAAGGCGACTCGCTAGAAATAAAGTTTATCATAAAACATATGAAGGTTTGTTTTTAGGAGGTAACAAATACATTTTTCCTTCTACATAGAGTGAATCGATATAATGTCCATATGTATGTGATTAAATCCATATCGAAAAGGACAAACAAGCCTGATTGCAGTCCGTTTTGACATGGAATCACTTAAGTATTATATTTCACTGGAATGAAATTGTTTTCTCAAACCTTTTGTAAAATCTGAATGTAAAATATTTTCTCAAATTTTACTAGTGAACCCACATGTATATAACGCTTTAGCAATTAATAATGTTAATAATTATGTAAATTATATTTACACCCGTTCCTCTTATTTTCTGGCTCATAACTCACAATCTTATTTTATTATACATTTTACCTTTGGTTGTTGCCCTATAACAAATAATTATTTCAAATTATTTATGATCTAATATTTTGACCAATCACAATTTCTCACACACATATAAACTAGGAGTGAATAACATTTTAATTCAAATAGAAACATTTGTACTTTCGAGTACATACACGACGTACGTACATGTATGTTTCTTTAAATAATTTTGTTTAAAAATATTTTTATTACATTAAATCATACCCGGTACATGTATTTTTATTCCACATGTACGAATGTTTGTTTATCTATTTTTTGTTTTTATCCGTTCTTCCGTCCGATTGAACCTACCGTCTGTTTCTGTCATAATTTGAGTTCTGAGTTTTCAATTTTTATATAACGGTTGAATAATTATAAAAATATATATCTTCACCTAAAATGCAAAAGTCCGTAACTACTGAAAAATTAAACGTTGGTCTTTATTATATTATAATGCACTGACCCGAACTGCATCTACAAAAAAAAAAAAAACATCAGTATTATTATCAAAAGTCATAAGGCCGTAACATCAACTTCACAAATGATAGTCGTTGAAATTGGTCTCTTAGGAAAAATTAAATTTTAAATGGATCTTATGCTTCATATACAAATTGTGGTTACGGCCTTTTGCATTCTAGGTGACTATATATATATATATATATACAGTATCGGTCATATAATTAGCCCACCCTTAAGAAATATTTTAAAGTATTTATTTTCTTTTTATACACAAACTTTTAAAACATATTTATTGCAGGGATATGTTTTGTATACTATAGTCTAATTATTACATATAACATGGCAACTAAATATTTAAAATTTTATTGCAAAAAAAATATTTTTCATAAAAAGGTATACATTTACATGGACAACAAATTAGCCCACCCAACTTTATATAACTCATAGAAATCGCAACATTATAATTTTTCAATATTTTGTTGGATAACCCTTTTATTACTGCCTCCAATCTTCGTGGCACACTTTCTACAAGGGATCGACATCTAGTGGTAGGAATCGAGTTCCAAGTGCTT
>MINK01004707.1:545-13714 GCA_001735545.1 Phormia regina
GTTGTTAAATAGTGAGTGTGTTTGTGTCAACTGGTTCTCAATTGGAACTTTGGTGATGATTTGGGTGTCAATTGGTACCGATCAGTGAGGCCGAATCAATTTTTTTTTAAATAATATTATAACTTTTGATCGGTTTCATGGAATGATATGGGCGTAGTAGAGGTGTGATAATGTTATATTTGGAAGAAGGATTCAACAGACATCTTGGAGGCAGAGCTAAGGGGATTCAAATAAACAAAATAAAAATAATAATAATATTTACTTACCAAATTTTTTATCTTTTCCGATTCATATATTTATATTACTATGGGCCCTGATAAGACCCTTAAGAAACATGTTTACATGTTCTACTTATTATATTCGGAAGGGGAACCCAACAGACCTCTCAGGGGCGGAGCAAAGGGGGCTTAAAGTAGAATACCTCTGAAATAAAAAAAAGAAATTGTTTTTGCTTTTCAACTGATTTCAATTTTTAATTTAGGCTCTCATAATACCTCTAAAAAAACATGTTTGTATGTTTATTTATCTCTTATAGTTTTTGAGTTATTGGCATTTGAATTTTTAAGTACCTCAATTTTGTCTGTTATTGGTCCAGTTTTTTTCGTATATGTTCTTGTAATACCGACCGATTTTATTCGTTTTCTTTGAACAAAATTAAGAACAAAATTATCTATTAAATTAAAGAAATTTTTAAGTCGAGCCTCAAAATTTTGAATTTAAAAATTGCCAAAATGATGACTTTTCTTGTAAGAAATGTTATCTATACATCTTAGTATTTCTAACCGATTTTATTTGCTTTTCCTAAACTAATTAAGGAATAAAGTTATCTATTGAATAGGCAAAAAATTTCAGGCGATATATTTAACGAATCCAAAAATATATAATTTTTAATTTGAAATTAAAAAAATTTAAAAAAAATTGAAATGTCTTTTTTTGGCCCCAAAATCATTTACACTATTTTTTCTCTAAAATGAAATTTTCTTTAATAATGTATAACAATTTTATACTTTTCGTAAAGCTATCTTTACAGAGATAACTTTAAAATAAAAATCAAGCCCAATAACTCGTGTAGTCAAGGTACTCGCTCCCCCGAATTTGACCTATTTTATATGAAAGTTTTGATTTTAGTCTACATTTTCTAAAACCCCAAAGTACAAATCGGCAAACGGTATTTAGTTTTGATATCTCTAAAATGTTGTTAAAAAATTTTCAAACTAAATTTATGGGATTTCGGAAAAATGGGGATTTTATAGTAAAAAATATGAAAAAACTCCATTTTTAGCAATTTCGGTGTATTT
Source organism: Phormia regina (assembly GCA_001735545.1). NCBI lineage: Eukaryota > Metazoa > Arthropoda > Insecta > Diptera > Calliphoridae > Phormia > Phormia regina. Next base: position 1,844 of record MINK01004707.1, read on the forward strand.
TTAAAGGAATTTTGGGGTTGCTTTAGCAAAAATCTTAAAGTTTTTTCTACTTTCTCATTTTATATAATAAAGTCCACATTCACCGAAAATTTCATTAATATATCTTTAGTAATAAAGATTTTATTACGGATAAAATTGTTATAGTTTTTTCAAAAATAAAACAATTTTGTACAAAAATTTTGTTTTCATTTAAAAAATTACAAAAAGTTTAAACTTAATTATTTTCATTTAAATTACAGTGCTTAGCTATCATAATTTTTTGTTATATAGAAAAAGATTGAAGTGCATATCTTTTATAGAACCGAAATTATGCTACTTTAAATTTTCATAAGTCTTAGAAAATTTCATTAGTTGGGTATTTTAGCGCAAACGGTTATTTATTTCTAAAACCTATAAGTTTAAAACGACTGCTTGGATTCACATAAAATTTAACATAGGTGTAGTTAAGCAGGGTAGCAATTTACGTTTGGAAGCAGAGTTATATAAACAATTTAGGAGCCAAGCTATGGAGGCTCAAAATGGAGTATTAAAAATATTTTAGAAAATATTTAACACTTAGAGAATTTTTACTCCTTATCTGATTTAAAAATGTTTATATATCACCTTAAAGCTTTTCTATGATAAGCAAAAAAAGCTTATCTATGACTATTTAAAGTTCTTCGTTTAAAGCTTATTTTAAGCTATATTAAAACCTTTTCCACAAACTAATGCTATATAAATATTTATGACTAAAACTTTAATATTAACTAAATTATTTGCTAATAAAAGTAGCACGTATTACACTTTTATTAATTAATTTAGAAATTTCAAAATGTTATGAATGCATTAAACATTTTTTTTGTAAATATTGCAACGTGTCATCAATGAAATAACAAGTTCAGGTAGGAGGGGTATTCATAAAACCAAATCGTTATAGTGAAATTATATGAATGAATAGTGTGAATATTAAATGTTAATTTTAATGGTTTTTTTCTAATATTTAATTTTATTTTTTTCTCTTCTATTTATTTACAGCATTGAATACAATTAATTAATATGCCATTTGCATTGATATAAAGTCTTTGGCAAATGTTTGAATATTTTATTACGTTTGTTTTTTTTTTATTTTCTTCTATTTCTACAACACGTAGACGTCCTCTACTTGTCATATGATTCAATAATTCCAAAGCCTATGGTTTGATAAAAATGTTTACCACAAAATCCTCTTAAATGGAAATTGAAACGAGTATTTAGCCAAAGAGTGTCAGTAGCAGAAGGAATGAAAGAAAGAACGAATGTAATAAAAGGTTTAACACATTATTGGCAGTTACATGATTAAAAGAAGTCGTCTAAAAGTCTCGTTTAGAGCATTTTTTAGTTTTAATGTTTAAAATGGAGACTTTATTAATTGAAATGTGTTTTATATAGATTGAAGTGTAAATTAAACCACTAAACTAAATAAAAATGTTAATAAGTTTTTAACGATTGTAAAAAAAAGATAGAGAGATTTTTTTTTATTAATAAATAAAGTCTCCTGTTACCTGAGAGGAACGTTGGCTGTTTCAATGGTTGGTTCATTCACAAACTTTTTGCTAAAAATACAAAAAAGATATAACAAGAAAACCAGTTTAAGTTAATAATTCTGGTCTAGAGTTGTGTGTCTTAAATTAACCAGCAGATGCTACTTTTTTGTTTTAAATCCAAAAAATATATATAAAGAAAAGTAAAAGAAGTAGTCTGTTTCCCGTGTTTATGTTTGTGTGTGTGTGTGTGTAAGCTGCTGGCCTGTTAAACCTTTTGCTGCTTGCAACATCATTGTACGCCTCAACATCATCATCATTATTATCATCATTATTATAGTTGCCTTCATCATTATCTGCAGTATTTGGTCGTGATACCACAATTTTACCGCTGTTCTTATAAACTTGTACCACAAAACGAAACCAAAAATGTAAGTACAGCTTTTTCTTTTTTTTTTTTGTTATTGTTTTTATTACCATTGTTTTGCTCTTTGTTGATCTTGAATAGCGAAATGGCTTTCCAAGTCATTTCTTTTTTTTTTGTTTCTTTACTACTACTTGAACAGCTTTTATACTCATGAATTCTAATCATTTTATAATGTTATTTTCAACAGAAGATGTTGTCCTTTACCATTGTTTTTGTACTTGAATTATTATTAGAAGTAGGTAAACGAAATATTTTTTTTTAAAGATCTTAAATAAAAAACGATTTTAAATAAAATTTTAAATAAAGATCTTAACATAGATTAAGTTTCTTGAGTCCAAAGATCATCTTTTTTGAATTGGAAAATTTGCAAAACTTAACAAACAGGCAGACAGAAGGACAGACATCAGAATTCCCTCATTTCTTCTTTTCAGAAAGATAAGAATCCTAAGATTCTAAGACATAACAATTTTACTTTCTGATGAATACCTAAAATGTATTAAAATATTAATATTAAAACACCGATATCTTCTTTCCCATAATCAAGTGCTATTTTCGATTCAATTAAAACCAATGTATATATGAAAACACAGACAGGCGGGCGGACGGACATTACCATACTGCCAAAAAGGATGTATGATCCAACAGATTTTTTACTTTTAAATAATAATTCTATTTACTTACTAATAAAATAAAAATATGAAAGGTTGTCATTAAATTACAAACATTTTCTTTCTGTGAATTAAACGACATTTTCGTTACAGTTAAAACCAATGTAGAGACATACAGACAGACGGACGGACATTACTATACAGCCAAAAACTATAAAGAATTCTAAAATTTTTTTCCATTTCAATTACTTTTTTTTACTTATTAATTAATAAAAATAAATAAAATGTAATCATTGAACTACTGATATTACCTTTTAAGTAAGCGCCATTTGTGGCCCATTTAAAACCCATGTATATAAGGACAGACAGATGGACGGACATTACCATTCTGCGAAAAAATTTTAATACTACATATTTTTCTTACTTTTAACTACTAATTATTTGTGTACTTATTTATAAACAAAAAAATAAAACAAGAAATGAAATATAATTAATAAACTACCAATATCTTCTTTCTCTGAATTGAGCTCCATTTTGGATCCATTTAAAACTAATGTATAGTTGTACAGACAGACGGACAGACATTACTATACTGCCAAAATAAATCAGAATTCTACAGATTTTTTTACTGTTAATTATTAATTTTTTATTTATTTATAAATAGAAAATAAAGTGTAATTCTTAAACTACAGATATTTTGTTTCCATGAATTAAGATTCATGTTCGACCCATTTAAAACCAATGTTTAGATGGATAGACAGACGGACGGACATTACCATACAGCGAAAAAGAATATATAATTCTACAAATATTCTCCATTTTAATTACTAATTCTTTTTTACTTATTATCAAATTAAAAAATTACATGAAATCATTAAAATACTGATATCATTTTTTCCTAAAGTATGCGCCATTTTCGTTTGAATTAAAACCAATATATATATGGACAGACAGACGGACGGACATTACTATTTTAGTTAAAAAAAATCATAAAACTTTAAAAAATATTTTATTTTCTTACTAATAAATGGACAAATAAAACATGATTACTAAAATGTTAAAATGATCTTTCCCTGAGTTAAGAAAAATTTTGGCTTATTTAACCTCAATGTTGAGACAGATAGACAGACGGACGGAAGGACGGACATTACCATTCTACAACAAAAGGATTAAAAATTTAAGCTAAAATAATAAGTAAAAAATTAAAAAATCATTAAACTATTGATATCATTTTCGGCCACTTTTATTCCAATGTTTCAGGTCACCTATTAACTTCAATCGTAAATCTTTACATAAAAACCAATTAGCTTCAATTGTAGACCTTTAAATGGACTTATAATAAAATTGTAGAGCTATCATATATTTCTGAGGTGATTTTAATTTTTAAGTTTTCTTTATGTGTATTAATTCCATATTATATTTTAACTTAATCATTTCGTTTACCTACTTTTATATTTACATACATACTTATGTATTTTTCCTCTCAACCATTATTTAAATTCAAAACCTAGAATGGAATTTATGATTTTATAACCAAATATGGGTCATTTGTTAAAAAAGATTGTGAGGAAAATCTGGAAAGTTTTTAAATATTTTATTTTTCCAAACAACATATAAAATTTTAAAAATAACTTAAACACCAATTCCAAGATTTTGAATCTTAAAATAGGAATTTAAACAAGGAATTCACTTAGACAAATAAACAATTTTATGGCTAAACATTTGCAAAAAAAAAAAAAAAACAACAAAAAACATAAAACGCTAAAAAATAAATTCCTTGTTAACTTAAATTCTGTGGCAGCTTGACATCAAACTTTACTTAAAGCTTTAGGCTGGACATTTTATAAAACCTAAAAAATAACATGAACAAATTTTAGACAAAAAACCTTAAATATTTTGTATATTCTTTTAAAAGAATTATGGGTTTTATTATCAATTTCAAGGACACTTAAAGAATTTGCTTTCATGCTGACATACACAAGTAGACGGTGGTCAATTTTATAGAAGTATTTCAAGTAAAACATTAAAAAAAATGGTTTCAAATCTTCAAGTAACCTGGAGATATATTAAGAAAAAAAAAAGATTTTTATAGAGGTTTCCTTTTATTGCCTTTTTTAAAGCTAAGCAAGAACTTATCTTAAGTTTTTTTTTTTAAGAAAAAAGAAATCCATTAAAGTGTAGACAGTTGGCTGAAGGACTTTACAAAACTTAAGATAATTTTATAAAAAAAAACGAGTAAAATATTTAATGATAGAGTACTAGGTTTAAACAAAAAATTTTTTACTTAAAAAAAATCTTAAGAACAAAATTGCTTACAAAGAAGTTAAAGTAGGTATATAAAATTATAGGTATGCTTAAACACAAAAACTAGATTTTATTATTTTCTAAAATATTGTTGATTATTTACATACTTTACATAGTTTATATTATAATAAAAGTTGAATTTTACGTTTCAATATACAATTTAATTAAATTATTTAATATTTTATATTTTGTTTTGAAAATTTTATATTTTTTACTTATTTTACATTAGGTAAACAATTAATTTTTAGGGGTAAATAAATGAAATGTTATTCTAAAATACATATCTAATATGTTTCATAAAAAATTTAGAATTTGTTTACATTATTTACCTTAAGTAAATAATTAATTTTTAATAAAAAATCATTAAAAATTTAAAAAAATAATAAAACCTTTTGCTTAATAGCTTCATAGTCATTTTAGGTCATTATTTACATCATGTAAAATATGACAATTTGCTTTAATTTTATTACAAACCATTATTTATTATTATTTACATTAAATAAAACAAATTTTACATGTAGTAAATAATATATTTTAAATTATTTATATTAATTGCATTATGTTTGTAATTAATTTGTTATTTCAAATATACATTAGGTAAACAATTCATTGTTAGGGGTAAATAGTTGAAATGTTATTCTAAAATACATATCTAATATGTTCCATAAAAATTTTATAATTTTTTACATTATTTACCTTAAGTAAATAATTAATTTTTTAAAAAAAATTCATTAAAGTTTTAAAAAAATAATAAAGCTTTTAGTTTTATAGCTTCGTATTTATCTTACGTCATTATTTACATCATGTAAAATATGACACCTTAATTAAAAATCCGTAAATTATAGTTTACAACCATTACGTGCCATTATATTATATTGTTTACATAAAATAAAACATATTTTACATATAGTTTACTTCTTAGAAACAATGTATTTTTTGATTTAAAACCATTTTTTGCATAAAATTTTAGATATTTTGTATACATTTGGTATATTTAAAATTTTTACATTAATTACATGATGTAAACAATTAATTTGTAATTTTAAATAGTTTAATATCACACACAAAACTTAAAAAAATATATTTTTATTGGGTTTGATTATAATTACATTGTTAACATCATGTAAGTAATGTAAATTCAATTAATTGCTTAATATATATTAAATAGATTTTTTTACTAGTTTTTTAACATTTCTCCACATTGTTTACATTATGTAAAGTATGTAATTTTTATTTAAACATATAGAAATTGTTATAAATATAAAAAAACTGTAAACATTAGCTTACATTCATTACATGCCATTATTTTATATTGTTTACATAAAAGAAAACATATTTTACAAATAGTTTACTTAATGTAAACAATATATTTTTTAATTAAAATCTTTATTTGCTCAAAATTTTAGAAATTTTGCATTTTATTTTGTATATTGAAGATTGTTTACATTAATTACATGATGTAAATAATTAGTTTTAATTTGAATAAAATTAATTTCACTTTCAAAGCTTAGAAAAATATATTTTTTGTTGGGTTTAACTAATATTACGTTGTTTACATTACGTAAATAATTAAATTTGAACGGATTATTTAATATATATTAAAACGAAATGTTTTACTATTCTTTCAACATTTCTCGTAATTATTTACATCATGTAAAGTTTGAAATTTCTACCAAAAATCCATAAATAATATTTGACAATATTTTTATATTATTTTTTTGATATTATTAACATTAATATAACATTATTTACATAGTGTAAACAATTCATTTTGTTTGAAAACAAAAATATTTCAACAAAATTTTAGATTATTAAATAATCAGTTTAATAATTTTATTATTATTATTATTATAATTATTTACACTATGTAAACAATTAATTTGTTAGAGTAATTAATAAATTTGTATTAAAAAACTCAAATGTAAACAACTATAATTGAGTGAAAAATAAACTTATTACTTTACAGAATAAAAAAAAATATTTAACTGCTCTGTTAACATTGTTTACCTTATGTAAAGTATGAATATTTTATTATGAAACTGTTTAAAATATTTTATAATTTTTATATTTTTCATTATTAACATCATTACAAAATTACTTACACATTTTGTGTAAAAAATTTTTATTATAAAAAAAATGTTTGTGTTATGTAAACAATTAATTTGTAAGTTAAAAAATTTTACTTCCTATTTTACAACACAAATTTCATTTTTGCGTCCGAAATTAATTTCATGTCAACAATTTGGTTTTAAAGTTAAAACATAAAATTAACGTTTTAAAACCATATAATAAAAGAGTATTTCTGGCAATTGTTGACATCATGTAAAGTAAGAATTTATCATGTAAAAAATAATTTAAAAACTGTACATTTCAATTTCTTATATAAAAAATTAATAAACAATTATTTACCAAAAAATTTACTTCATGTAAACAACTAAAAATGTTTTTATAAGAAATATAAACAGTTTTTTTTCTATTTTTAACGATTTATGTTGCATTATTTACACTGCGTAAACACTTAATTTATAAAGGTAAACCTTTAAAGTTTACTTCGTAAATATAAAATTTATTGATTTCAATTCATTTTTATAATTTTTTACATTGTTTACATCAAAAACTATTAAAGTTTACTCCATAAATATAAAATTTATTTATTTCAACTTATTTTTATAATTTTTTACATAGTTTACATCATGTATTTTATTTGCTTTTTTATAAATCTTAAAAAATTTCAGGATATCATTTATATCATGTAAACAAGGGTATTATTTGTTTTCGATCATATATTTTTTAAAATTTTAGAGTTTACATTATAATTTACTTTATGTAAATAAAATAATTATTGTTTACCTAGTTTACATTAAGATGTAATAAATTAAATAAATTTAATTCTAATGGCAAAAGCATGAAAATAGAATTAAAACTGTTAAGGGAAATGTTACGTAAAATTAAAAAAATTTGTGTAAATTATTTATAATTTACATAGAGTTTACATTATGTAAATAATTAAATTTTATAGTTCACAATTTCATTTAGAGAAAATTTAAAAAAATTATTAAAGTTTGATAATTTTTACATAATGTATGTAAGCATTTTGCAGAAATACAATTAGTTTTACTTTAGAACTAAAATCAACTAATGTATTTAAAAATATTTATTTTTTACCCAAGGTAAAAATTAATTCTTTTTTTTTGAAGCTTCACTTAATAATTCAAAAGCCTTTAGCTTATTTATTGTTTATTAAGACAAATTTCTTATTATTTATATTAGTGTAAAATCAAGGTAAACAATAGCATATTTTGTTTTTAACTTTTAAATGGTGGGAGTTTTATTTAAATTTTCATTTAAACACTCATCAAGTTAAAAGTGTTAAATCTTCTTTATTGCTAAATAATAAAAAAATCAAATAAAATAAAATAGAAATTGATTTATTATGGCGGCTTTGATCAAAAGTTGTTAAAGGAAAAAAAACAAAAAGAACAGTTTTAATTTTACAAATATTTGTGGCTGCAAAATATTACACAAACAATAAAATATTTGGTACACAATGGCAACAACAACAAGAACAACATTATCATTTTAACAAATGAAAACCAAACACTTCTTAAGACCAATAACGAAATTGATTACCAAAACGTGTTTGGCAAATTTAATGAGTTTAGAAAACGCACATTTTGCGTTAAAACCCCATCAAGACATACACTTTTCAACTCTTTTTGTTTTTTTTTTTTTGAACATTAAAATACTCTAGAGACTTAAATATACTTAAAATACATTGAAGTAAATCTACAACTATTTGCGGATTTTGTTGTCTAGATTTGTTTTATATGTTTTCTTTTCAATGAATATTTACAAAAAAATTTAGATTTTTTTTCGTATAACAAATATTTCTTTAAAAAAAAATCAACAAAAATGTACATTGGTTACACTTGACTAATGACTTTAAATTGTTAGATTTTTTTTCTATATATTTTGTTTTTGTTTGTTTTGGTTAGAGTTTAAAACTGCAAACACACATTTTTACATCATAATAAATAACGTTAGATTTGTGTAAATTTTAGCTGATTACGTTTTAATTTACCTGTATGAGCGTGTAACAGCTGGGGCAAATAGCTGAGATAATCCCAGTATGAATTTATTTTGAATTATGCAGATGTATAGAAAAATAAGTGATTTATAGAGATTATAAAGAGAGGAAAGACGAATATAGAATACCCTAATTTGAAATATTTTGAAAAATAATAGATAACAGTATGTGTACTCTACATCAATTAAAAAGTAAGTAAAGTTTTAATTTTATATTGATATTTATAGCTGATAAAATTAGCAATTTTTGGTTTTAGAAATTTACTTAAAATATTATATAAAATTAGTAAAACAATGTCTGTCTGTCAGTCTGTCTGCTTGTCTTTTTAGGTAAATCTGTACTTAAACTAATGTTTGTTATATGAAGATAAACTTATAAAATTTCAGAACTATCTTCTTTAATCCAAATTTTTTAATAATATACAAAAAACTGACACTTTTGCACATACTCTACTATATAAATAATTTCAAAATATATTTTTAAATCAATTTGGTAATGTCCGTCCATCTGTCTATCCATTACTAAAATTGAAATTAATTTAAAAATACCAAATTTTTATGTAAAAAGGTTTCTTAAAATTTTGGCTCATAAGGCTTTTCCTAAACAAAACTGAGCTATGGTCATAGTATATAAAGCTTAGGACTCAAGTATTAATCAATAAAATAATTTAAAAGTTCTTGATTAGTTTGTTTTACAGTATCCGTCCTTCTGTCCGACTGCCTGTTAATGTTAATATCTACATAAACTTATGTTTGTTATATGAAGATAATTTTATAAAATTTCAGCAATATAACTTTTTAAATCCGAATATTTGACATTATATTAGACATTTAAATATTTTTCAATTCCTTTACTATATAAATGGTTTCAAAATATATTTTAAAATCAATTTAGGGATGTCCACCCATCTGTCTATCCATTACAAAAATTGAATTTAATTTAATAAAACCAAATTTTTAATGTAAAAAGGTTCCTTAAAATTTTGGCGCCATAAAGCTTTTTCTGAAGAAAAATGAACTATGGTTCTAGTAGATAAAGTTTAGGACTCAAGTACTAATCAATGACATTAGTTAAAAGTCTTTGATTAGTACGTTTTGCTGTATTCGTCCTTCTGTCCATACGTTCTTTCATTATTATGGTAATAATATAATTTAAATATAATTAAAAATATATATTATAGATTAACGAAAACATTTCATTGTGAGTGTTTGAAGATCTGTAACTTTTACTTAGTAAATAAATTGATTTCCAATAATTTCTACAATTGATTTGGCAACATCTGTCATTCTGTCCTTCCATCTATACAAGGACCTTTTACTTTGAACTATTTTTCAATTACTTTAAGAAAACAACAAAATTTTCTTTGTCCAAAGAAAAATTTTATATTGTAATATAAAAGATATTTATATACAACTTTTTATATAAAAAATTATTTAAAAAACTTTTTATTTATTTGTTTAGCCATGTCTGTCTTTCTGTCCATCCATGCCAACCTTTAAATGAATTTACAATGTTAATTTTTAAACAAATTAAAAAACTGTGAATTTTAAAACACAGACCATTATATATGTACATATAGTTGAAGTTTGATATTTTACACTTGATAAACTAATCAATTCAGAATAATTTTGTTAATCAGTTCATCAAGGTTCAATTTTCTAATACAGAGTTTTTAATTAATTTTCTTCACTTTAATGTTAAAGCTAATTGTATTTATTTATGTTAAGGTTTCTTTAAGAATAGGAAAAATTACATAGATAATTGTTAAAGATAAGCATGATCCTTTATATATAAAAACTTATGCAAAATAACTTTTTTCATTACTATAGCAATGTAGGCCATTCTGTCCATCCATGTTTCCAAACAAACTTTATAATCCAAGTGAATACTTCTAAATACTTTAGAATTATCAAAACTACTATTATTTTTTTTTTCAAAATTGAAACCATGTATATAAGTTAAGCTTTTAATTATAAAATTCTGGTTACTTTGAGGTCAACAATCTCTTTGTTTATGAGTTTAGTTATATCTGTCCTTCTGTCCATCTATGTAATCTATGCAATTATTTTAAGGAAAAAGTGTATTTTGAAGAAAAAATTTAATAAAATAAATTATTTCCTTAAATTTATCAAATTATTTAATTGTATCTAACTTTTGTCCTTGTATTATCATTTTTTATATAAATTATCTAATAATCTCCTATTAAAAAGAATTAGGGGTGTCCGTCCGTCTGTCTGACTAGGAAAACTTTTAAAGTAATTTTAAAAACAAGAGCGTGAAATTTTAAAATTATTTTGAAGAAAAAATTTAATAAATTGAATTTATTCCCAAAATTTTTAAAAGTAATTTATTGTATCTAATTTAAGTTTTTGTATTATCATTTAATATATAAATTAGCTAATAAACATCTGTTGAATTGATTTAGCGGCGTCCGTCCGTCTGTCTGACTAGGCAAATTTTTATAAGTAATTTTGAAGAAAAAATTTTATAAAATATAAATTTTTCTTAAATTTATTAAAACGTTTTCTTATAATTAACTCTGTCTGACTACGCAAACTTTTAAAGTTATTTTGAAGAAAAATTTTAATAGAATAATTTTATACTTTAAATTTATGAAAGCATTACATTGTAATAAACCTTAGTCTTTGTACTATCATTTAAAATATAAATTAACTAATAGACACTATAAAAGCCGTTTTTGCCGGTGTCCGTCCCTCTGTCTATGAACTATGAATAAGTTATTTTGAAGAAACAATTTAATAAAATAAAATTAAAAAATAATAATAATAAAAATTTCTTATATCTACTAAAGCGTTTTACTATAATTATCTATAATCCTTTTGCTATCATCTAAAATATAAATTAACTAATAAACATTTGCTAAACAGATTTAACGGCGTCCGTCCGTCTGTCTGATTGGGGAAACTTTTATAGTTATTTTGAAGA
>MINK01004710.1:0-17600 GCA_001735545.1 Phormia regina
TTTTTTTCTTCGTGCACAGTCAAACAAAAATATTTTGCTAATTAATCTGTGTTTTATAAAAGGTTCCAGGAGGAGATTCCAAGCTTTCAAATATATTATCTTATAGTCACGCTGTAATAACACGACGTAAGCAACAGGGCGTCAAAGTTCACTATCTACGGTATATAAACGTTTCTTTTTTTTAAATCATAATTTCTACTAATGAAGTCCGATTTCAAAGATTTTTATATTTTTGTGAAATGCTTGACAATATAAAGAAATTTGGTTACTAAACTAAATAATTTTTTACAGTTCAAGAGATATTTTTTGCTTGAAATTTAAATTTTTAATTTTTTATTCTGATTTTAGTTTTTTTTTTTTTGGTAAATCTATTTTTGCCATTAAAAAAAATGATCAAAAGCAATACTGAAAAGCTATTATTTATTTTATTTAAAGTAAAGTTTAAAAAAGTATTTTTAAACGCTTTTTTTGTGCCACATCGATTATTTTTTAAATTTAGGGGATTCACAATGTCTGCTATCATGTCGTATTATCATAATATCATAAAATATTTTAACAATATTTTTTATTCATAGAAAAATTTTATGACTTACGACAATACGACATAATAGCACACTTTGTGAATCCACCAATTATGTAACTTGTGAATTGTTGGAAATATATAAATAAAATGTCGTATAATCATAGCTGAGTTTTTGCAAAATGATTTGGAGGAGCACAGCTATTTAACAAGCTGTGTAGGTAGGGGATAGACCTCCAAATTTGGTCAACTCGTGTATGTATATTTTTTTAATTCCACAAAAAAAATTGAATTTTTTCCCACTAATGTTTTTTAATTATCTAACTTGTATACTGTTGGAGATATATAAATAAAATTTCGCACGGTATTTTAGAGTTCATTTGGAGTAGTCGTGGAGGTAGAGGGTAGACCTCCAAAGTTAGCCACCTCGGGTAGGTATTTTTTAAGTTCCACAAAAATAAATTGACTTTTTTCCACAACATTTTTTTAAATAACTCTGTAACTTGTGAACTTTAGAGATCAAAGCTGTGGTATCTTAAAACTGATTTGGAAGAGGACAGGAACTTAGTAAGTCATGGAGGTAGAGCGTAGACCTCAAAAGTTGGTCACCTCGAATATGTAATTTTTTCATATTCCACAAACAGAAATTGACTTTTTCCCACATCGATTTTTTAAATAATTTTGTAACTTCTGCGTATGGACGGAGCTAAGTTATTTTCGAGTTGATTTGAAGAAGTTGATTATGGTGGTAGGGCTCCAAAGTTGGTTACCTCGGAATGAAAAACATCGCTTGTAGTTGTAACTTTCTGCGTAGACACATGCTCATAGAAGCAGGTCTTCTTTTTATAATTTAAGAGATATTTGAATCGAAACAAATTTTATTTCCATTTAAGGCCTTGTTTTTTAAGTTTTTCTTTGTCCCTATTTTTTAAGTTGATGCTAGTTTCTAAAAAAAATTTATATAATATTATTGCAAAAATCATTTAAATATATCTATCCAATAAAAAGTTATTAAGAAATTGAAATTTAAAAAAAAAAAAAAACTTTTTTCAAAACGTTTCTAAAATACTTTTTGTTGAGCAGTGAATAATTTGTATAATATTTTCAAATCCTAACGCAAATGCGTTTAAAATTACAACGAAGTCTATCTGGAGAACGAGTTCCCCTCAAATCCTAACCAAACTTTGTCATTTTGAAAAAGTTTTTTTATTGTTTTCTTAAATTTAATAATCTCAAAGACAAAGTGAACAAGAAAAAAAATTATTAACAATATAGCCCCTTATGTTGGTTAAACACACCAAAAATATTTAATGAGCCACGCCTTTAATAATGTCAAGGGTACCTACCATTTTAATGAAAAAACTCAATTATGGGAAAAAAATAATAGGACTGGAATATTAGGTAATTTGCAGCAAAAAAAAAATGGAATTTCAATACCCTGATTTTAAAAGAAAATCTTTTTATTTTTGTTGTCAAAAATTTAATTAAAATATCTCTACTAGTTTCAATTTTATTTAGCTACAAATATTAACCTAAGGAATGCGATCGAAAAAAATCTTAACATATATAAAACTCAAAAACTTGGAAACGATTGATCATAGAGTTTTGATTGTTTTTATTTTTAATTAGATCATAAAGATATATAATTTTTATTCATTAACCACTACTCATGAACTTGGTAACACTTTCATTTGAGATTTGATAGCTGTTTCAGCCATTTCTTTGGAACAATCTGCCTGCCTTCTTTTAAAATCTTTGTCATATTGAACAACTCTTTAGTCCTCTTCAATATTCTTTTCACAAAAGTCCAACATCTCTTCACTAGTTCACTAGTGAATTGGTTTAGAGAGAATTGGTTTAGTACCACTCCAGAGCGTGCATAGATAGTAACATGATGCCAAATCGGACCATAAATATGTAGTTTCATTGTGCGTTTTTGTGAAATGATTTTTTGGTATTTATAAAGCCCACTGTAACATATAACGTGCTTCTTTTGTCGCAACTGCATAAATATTGTCAAATCAGGAATTTTTTAGAAAACTTCGACAGCTTCTCAGTCCATAACTTATCTTAACATAAACTCGAGCATCATCAACATACAAATTTTCATCAGAAAGTTGCAGAAAATCTGTCGGTACCTAAGTTTCGTCGTACATTTTACAATATGAAAAATTTTGTATGAAATTTGATTATAATTTCCGTGCCAAATTTTTAGTTCTTCTGTTCATAGATAAAAAGGCACATTTTCCCTGGACTGGAACATTTAGTATTTTGGTATAAAAAATGGGGGTTTTTTAATACCCTAAATTTAATAGAAATATTTTGAGAAAAATTTCATTTAAATATCCCTCATTTTTCATTTTATATATTTTATTAAACTTCAAATATTAACATTATTTTTCAATAATATATATAAAATATTTCGACACCGAAAAAAAATCAAAAATTCAAGATTAATATATTTTACACTAAGTATAAGAATATCTTGATATAGTTAACTTTGACATCCTGTAGTGTATCTTGTATTATCACATGGTGACTACAAGATGAGTTTTCGAAAAGACTAGGTCCTTCTCTATAATTTTTCTATATATATGAATTCCATCGAATCAGTAGTTTAGGAGCTATAAATTTATTACTAAAATGTTTGTTTGCTATCGTTGAAAAGCAAATTACTACTTTATACCTAAGACGTATACTTAATATTTAATATACATATCTCTTAAGTTAATGAAATAGTAAGCATACGCCTTCAAGTTAATTTCATATTTATAATAGTTATTTCTTTAAATTAATGTATCATATGAAAAATTTCATTACATTTCTTTTAAAACTTTTAATTAGTTCAGGAAAACATTACGATGTATATGAAACATTCTCTATAAACATTGTATGATATTCAGGAATGATGATTGAAGTTAAACATACATTCATACATACATATATGTAAGTAATACATACATACACTCTAAAATATATAAAATTTTAGCATATACATACAAAAAAAGTTGATGCAGCTATCTATATAAATTACAATTTATGCAACAATATTTTCTTTTGTATTATTTTCTTAGAAAATAAGATAACACATTGTAAAATAACAGTAAAGGAGTAAAACGAAGAAGAAGTAGAAGAAGAAAATAAATTAAAATATAGTTCAGGTGCGCGTGAACAAATACATGCATATACACACAAGTATATATAAAGAATTTCCTTAAGAACTATATATATTTTTTTATAACACATATACATACATAATTTAAAATTTTGTCGGTAAAATACTTGTATAAAAGTAAAGGTGTAAGCATTTGAGTATTTACGTGTGTTTATGCCATTAACGAACGACCTACCAACACATCTTTATCTTTTAGAACACAATGTGATAGAAGTATGATAGAGAAACAGAAAATAGTAAACGTATTCTTTGTATTTAGGTCACATCCAGCTGCAGCTTTAATGATAAATAGAACGTCATACTTGCTGTGTGGAATTATGATGCTGAAAACTCACCCCTGCCATAATAGTGAAATGCATTCATGTGATACATAAAATTACTTTTGTATTGAGAAATTATTATGCCATACAATTAACAATTATCTATATTACATATTGCTCTAATGAATATGAATAGAGAAAGCAAAGGTTAATTATAAAGTAATTAAAATATGAAAATTATTATTAACTATTTATTTCAGGAAGTATTGTCTGTCTTATTGGAAATAAAGTAATTAACCTTTTTATGCAAATTTTTTTAAAGAAAATTCTAGAAAATATTTCTATAACTTTCATTTTATAAAAATACGAAGTATTTGACCCGGCATTGCACAGGTTTTATTGAATAAAAACTGATTATATAAATTAAAATTTGTATTAAGAATTTAATTTTAATTTATATTTTATCTAAAGTGAAGAAGAGACCAAAATGAAATTTTGCATGTGTACAGAAAAGAGATGTGGTAACAATTTTTTATGAATTTTAAAAATACAGGTTTCAAAAAGATATATGGAACTAAATCTCGAAATACTTTAAAAGTATAATTTAAAAGTATAATATCATATGAACGAAAAAGTACCACACAGTCTCTAGATGGAATTTCATTAACTTGGTACAATGTTTCTAAATTAAAAATTATAAAAATATTAAAAAGTACCAGTAGAAGAACCAAAAAGTACTACAAAGTCTCCTCTAATATATTCTCATTTGTTTAGGTCCAAATATCTTTGATTTTTGTTTTTTGGTTAAATATTATAGAAAATTTAAAAAGTATCATCGGAAAAAGGATACCTCAAAATCTCTTCGTATAAATTCTCATTCATTTAGGACCAAATATCTTTAATTTTATATTTATAGATTAAATATGATAAAAAAAATTCAAAAAATTCAAAAAATTCCATTAGAAGGACAAAGAAGTATCACCAAATCCCCTTTTATGGATTCAAGTTAACTCCTTTTTAATAATTTCATGTTTCTAGGAAAAACAAAAAAGTACCACAAATTTGCATTCACTTAAGACCACATGTCCTTAATTTCATGTTTCTATGTTCATAATTATAGAAAATTCAAAAAGTACCATTAGAAAAACAAACAAAAAATACAACATAGTTTAGTCTTATAGATTCTCAGCAAGTACGAAAAGTAATACAAAATTCTCATTCACGTAGTACCTCATGTTCTTTATTTCATGTTTATAGGTTAAATATTAATGAAATTTCAAAAAAAGTACCCTTAGAAGAACAAAAAAAGAAAAATACCTCAAAGTCATCTTTATGGACTCTAAATAACACGTGAGTATTTAATTTTACGTTTCTATGAAAATGCAAATAGAACCAATAACAGAAGCAAAAAGTACCAAAAACTTCATCCTCTTGAATTCTCTCCTATAGGTCCATGTACCTTTAAATACCACAAATTTCACTCTTGTGAGTTCTTATCTACATAGGTAGGCGCGGTTTCACGGGGAGGGAAAAATTGATAAATCTTAATGGAAAATTTGTACTAAATCATAAAATTTAAGAAAATAATTTGGAAAATCATTTTACTTCTCCAAAAGCTTTAGCTGGATCCAAGCCTGTACATAGGACTATTTTTTCTTTTAATTTCATGTAATCGATTTCTTTAATATTATTTGAATAAAATGTAATTTCCCGAATATACACCTTTTTTGGTACTTTTTTGACCAATCGAAGTTCTTTATTATTATTTGAATAAAATGTAATTTCCCGCATTTACACATTTTTTGGTACTTTTTTCACCCACCGAAGTATCAAAAATTTGATTCCAATAAATTTCTAAATTGTAGTAGTATCCCACATTAAAATTTTTATATGAATATTTCAATATATAAAAATATTCTTTATGAATAAAAATATCAAAAATAGGTACTATTTTTACCCCTTAAACGTTTGTATTTCTAAAAAGTACCAAATATGTATTTCCAATTTTTTAAAAGTTATGAATGCAACATAAATTTTATCTGTATGTTGATTGGTTCTAAAGATACATATGAAAAGTTGAAGGCAAAATAAAAATGTTTCTCTATTTTACCGCAAAAATTCTGTTATGTAGCAAATAATCTAAACCAAAGAAAACTCTCATTATGGTTATTATCAAGGTTAATGAAAGGATATGTTCAATGATACAAATTTGAAAACATTTTGACATTTTAAAACGAAAAAGAAACTATAGTCAGTCAAGACTTACCATATAATATCCTACACCATGATGTATGAGCATTTGGGTAGAGGACATATATTAGTTCTGTCACTAATTATAAGCCAATATTTTTAATAATAATGAAGTTAAATGTAGAAATACCGAACAATGCTATTTGTTGTTATGTCCTTTTGGACGATTTCCTGTAGTAGTAGTAGAACCTATGATCAATTATGAACCGATTTTCATTAAATTTGGGACGAAGATTAACACTTATAAAATATTCTTTCCACTGTATTTCATTAAAATATTACCACACGTAAGGTATTTTTGATTGTTAAAATCCTGTTCCTATATTTGAATTGAGGGCTAAATAAAATATTGGATGTCATACCAATTTCAATACACTTTGTCCTTATGTCAAAATAATTACTCTTGCCAAATTTCATCAAGATATTTTCAAAATTGCGATTTGTAATTTATTCATAAGGTTGACATGGACAAACAGATAAGCAGACAGACGGACTGATGGTCATCGTTAAATCGAAAGAGATTTAAAGTCTAATCAGAACCCAGAAAGTTAATATTTTATGGGGCCCTAAATTATTTATTTGACATATTATACAAGGAATGATAAAATCAATATACTCCCCATCTTTTTGATGGTGGTTATAAAAAGTGTACAAGAAGAAACTATGTCTCTTTTCAAATCCTTTAATTAATACTACTAAAACATTTAAAATTTTCGAAAAATTCTTCTCTTTTATAAAAGCACCATAATCTTCTCCACAAACTATTAAATACAACGTGCACAATGGACCAGAACTTTTTCTTTTGGAAATAAATATGTAACTTCTAAACAGTTTGTGGGATTGAAATAAAATATTTACACAAACATAGCAGAGGAATATAAAATTTTGGATTTGGAAGAGCATAACTTTTAGGGCTTGAAATAGAATACCTTCAATCTAGAATTTTTTTATTATTATTTAAAAGTTTTTGTTTCTTATCCGATTTGATATAGACAATAAATCAAAGTTCAAAAATGCGTTCTACGATAAAGTTTCTATATAACTTTTAAAGAAGACATTTTTCTATAAATTGTTTGTTTAAAACATTTTCCATCAACGCCAATACTTGATCGTGATTGAGGTCGAAAGTTAAAGAAAAATTTAATACTTTTTAAATAAATATATATTATTTTTTATTTTCATATGATACACAACACAGTTTAAAATTAACATCTGACTATTTTGGAATGTGTGGTAGATCATTAAATTTTTTTAGATATGCAGCTCACAATTTTAAAATAATTGAATGAAATTTGTTATGAATTGTTTTTTTTTTTAAATACAAGAAAAATTTTCATTAAAATTTATTATGATCGATTCATATCCTTGTATACTCTTGGGCTTATAACTTTTGATGTGGTGAAAAAATAATAGTTCTGTTAACTGGTTTACATTTATCATTGTGTCCATAAGAAGTGTGCTAAATTTCATGGCAATAGCAAAACTAGTTTTTTTTTTAATGAAAATTGAACAAAAAACATGAAAACACATAATTAAAATTTTTCAAAAAATCGTATATCGTTCATATAAGACAATTGTTAGGAAGGGAATCGTGTCACAAAATACAATTTTTTGGCTCAGAAGTCATGATCACAAAATGGATATCTAGTAGTGGAAGAAAATGGTATCTTTAACCTTTAGGACAGACAAAGTAGAAAGAATTTTGAAAGAAAATCACCTAATCTTTGGAAGAAAAATTTCATAGAACGTTAATGCTTTCAATTTTTGTCAGATAATTTAAAAGGAAATCTAACCTGAAGATTTATAAAGTAAGAGAAAAAACTATCAGAAACGCAAGCAAGAATTTGGTGGAAAAAAATTTAGTCGAATAATAGTCATTCAATATTAAGCCGTGACAATAAAGTCATCCTGTATAAAACCGTTTTAAAGCCAGTAATACAAACATTGATATTATACAGAGGGCCCAATCAAAAATTCTTATAACCATGACGGGTGCGCCATGGTACATAAGAAATGAGAATATCCATAGGGATTTAGAGGTACCATTCGTAAGAGATGAGTTTAGGAAGCCCAGAGAAAAATACATTCTTAAACTAGAGACTCACCCCAACCCACTCGTAAGATCTTTTGCCGAAGTTCAGTTAGCTGCAAAGCTTCGCAGAGCCGGCTTTCCACCCCGTTAATAGTAGGACCGTGGAATAAGCAATGATCTCGATAGAGATTGAGTAGTGTTTATTATTTAGTTTTTAAGATTTTTAATACATATTGTGAGGTCTAAAATAAGACAGATTCAATATACAAATAAAACGTAAAAAAGTATATAATAGACAGGTATTATATCTTGCAGATGCTAGAAGGATTACGGCAAAAAAATGTCGTGTGTCAAACAAATCAATATTCCTAGGAAAGCTTTTGATTTCAGAACCCATATGCATATGCGAGAAAAAATGATTCATAAAAAATGATTCCATTAAAACAGGAATACACGTGAATGGATGCTTTTGAAAAATATTACTCCCTGTCCTAAGAAAGTACAGTGTATCCAATGCTTTCTGAGCTGTTCCCGCTTCTCTTTAGTACAATAAAAATGGAGCGGTAACTATAAAATGTAAGTGTTTATACCGAAAGAGCATTATCCATCATATTGTTCGTAATTCCGTAAAACTGAAACATATTATGATCTAGTAAAAAGTAGTTTAAATGATATTAAATGCACATCATAAAATGGAACCTTGTTTAAAAGTAATTAGACCTATTCGAGCATAAAATTGACCGAAACTGAATAAAAACTTTAATTATTATAAGTCTAAAAAATATCAAATATTTTCTTAAAAACTAACACGAAATAATTTATTATTTTATTCTTAGAACTTTAACATAACTTTAAAAAAATTCACTTTATGAAAAATCACTTTAAAAAAATTCGCCCATTGATTTAGTTTCTATAAGCAGGTTTGTATAATTAATAATAAAATATTTACAAAGTTCCATACACAAAACTACAAATATATTTTAAAGTTTCAAAAGATTTATTTAGATATCATAGCATATTAAAGTTATAAAAAATTAATTTATAATAATTTCTTAAAATATTTTTCAAATTGACCTCGTAGCAATAACTCTTTAATATTATCCCATTATAATTTAAAGCTTTTAATTTAAAAATATTAAAAAACCAACCATAAATAAATAAAAATTATAACATAATTTATTTGCACCTCATCTCGACATAAATATTAAATCAACACAAATAATATTAAACAACAACATTAACAGTGACCAAAAACAAATATGTATATGAAAATATAATTTAGCTAATTATAACAATGCATTTGGTGTTTAATTTTTTTTTTATGATGGCCGTAACTAATTCGTAAAGCCCCACTGGTGGTTTTATAAAAATATTATCGTAATTTCAAACAAATTATGAATAGTAGTCCCCCGTCGCGTACCAAATAATGGCCACAATAAAACGTAATTTGCTCAAAATAATAAATAACTAAACGAACGAAAGAAAATAGCAACAACAAAAGGCAATCGCCAACAGCAACAACAAAATTATATTGTAAATAATAATAGCAACAACTACAACATTACGAACTGAGCAAAAATCATAAATAAAATAGAAAAAGAAAAAGAAAAGCTTTTTACTCTTACACTTAAAGTAACATTGTTTAATTTACAACAATAACAAAAAGAAAAAAAATAAAATGGCCATGATGTCCTTCTTCAATTCTTCACTTATGAAAAACAATAACAACAGCAGCAGCAAAAATAACAAACAAACAATGTTTATATATTTTTGTATAAGTATGTGAGTGTGTGTGTGTGTTTCTGTTTACTTTAATACTCTTACATTGTTATTGTTTAAATTTTTTCTATTTTATTTTTTTTATTTATTTTTTTGTTTTGTTACACTTTAATATTTCTCTAGTTAAATTGTATGACATCTTTGAACCTCTTTTGTTGCCCACTTTTGGCCCTGCAAAGCTTTTAACCCAATTTTATTTTTAAAACATGTTGCAGAAAATATAATCACAACAACAATTGCACAAACAACAAAACCTTTCTATATACAATAACTCACTTGGCCACCCACACTTTTATATACACTTACATACATTTGTATGTATGTTTGTATGTTGATATTAAACTGGTTCAAAGAGTTACTTTTCTAAAAATGGCTGAGTATTTATTGTTATTTTTTCTCTCTGTCTCTTTGTTTTATTGGTTACTGTGAGAATTTCATTTAGCTTTTTCGAGATATACCTACGTCACTCTCTTTATGGTATAAATGTTATAAAATGTTTACTATCATTTCCTCTCTCTCTCTCTATGTCTCTTTGAAATGAGAATAATATAAAATTGTAAACATTATGTTGAGTTGAATTTTTTGGCTTTTAAAACTAGAACTTGTAGACATTATGACGTCAAAAAGTATGAGTATGTGACGTCAAATAAATATACATACATATATATATATTTTCGTGGCTATATTTGACACAAAATACTATGGTAATGGTAAAAATGATATCGTTACACATTCCAATATATTGGTAACTATGAATATGTGAGTTGAAATTCATAAATGTAGTACAGTAGGCAGTAAGTCATTATTGATATTTTTTTATAGATTTAGTCAGTTAGTTAGTTAAAACAACAATAACCATGAAGCAATATAATACAGACACATATTAGATAATATTTGAAGGAATATAACTAATATTAGGGTGGCCCTATGAAATGATAAAGATGTATGTAAGGAGTATAACTAATATTAGGGTGGCCCTATGAAATGATAGTTAAAAGATGTATGTAAGGAGAAACCAATATAATATTAGTACGAAGTCACCATTTCAAAATCAGAAAAACAGAAAAATATTTCCAATTAATAATTTAGTTAAATCAATCAAGTATATAATTGAATGATCTGTAAATATGTTTAGGAAATAAAATCACACTAAAATTTATTTTTACTTGTATATATATGTATTAAATTTTGATCCAAAAGTAAAACAGAAATCATTTAAAAAGAAGTTACGATTTTTTGAAACTTATACATACTCGAGGTAGTCAAATTTGACACCCTGTAGATTATCTTGCATTATCACAAGGTGACCACAATATAATTTTTCTGAAAGCCTACGTCCTATTCTTCAACTCTTCCATATATTTTAATTTAATCTGAGCTGTAGTTTTGATGATACAGATTTATTACCAAAAAAATTGCAATAATATAATTGTGCGTTACGTATACGCACATATGGACATATAGTGAAACAATGAGTTTGATGACATTTGACTTAAATTGTCAGTTTTAAGGCTGTAGCTATTTGATATAGAGCTATTAAAAATTATAATTTTTATATATTATAGCATAAGTAAATAAGTCTATTTTTATATTTTTGTAATATTTTACAAGATTGGAGAATTGCTTTATTTTTTTATTTTCATATAATTTTTTTATAATGTTCATTTTTAAAAAATTGCTAAAAATTTGTTTGTAAAGCATTTTAAAGAATTTTTTTAGAAACACAAGACTGATATACATTTTATATTCTACGTATGAAATAATACCAAAAATATAATGCTAACATGCATTTTCTTTCAATTTAAGAAAAGTCGTTTAAAAAAGTGAGTTCTTCATAAAATCTGCATTCGTACATTAATTTTTGGCCAGGGGAGGAGGAATTTAAAAACGAATAGATTTTAATTTATTTTTTTTACTATATAGAGTTAAAAAATTCAAAGGAAACTTGCATAATATGTTTTTATTAATCGGTAAATATGAAACTTTTTTTCTAAAATTGCAAATCTAAATAAATCCAAAATTGCTTTAGAAATCTTCTATAAAGCCTTGTCTTATGAAATATGTAAGCAAATATTTTTTTGATTGAAAAAACTTTGAGATACAATTGGGAGATAGTAAATTTTTTATTTATTTATTTATTTATTTATTTTTTATTAAATTCAAAGTACTGACTTCTAATATCTTTTACTTCTAGGCTAGTAGAGGCCATTAAACATTTTTTCTGCATATTACTTGAGAATATATTCCAAATTTAAAAATTATATACCTCAAGTACAGAACTTCTTTGTAACGAATATATTTCTATTTTTAAGGCATATTTGAGCTTAGTTTCGAGGGGACATTGTATGAGGGCTAGGTAAAATAATGTACCAATCACAAATAATTTCAAAAGGTTTTGTCCTTGTAACATAAAATCCCACAATCCAAATTTAATTGTATTGTCTTCGAAATTGCAATCTGTACCTTGTGCACAACCATCCAGCTGGATGGACGTACATCGTTAGATCGATTTAAAATGTGATTCTGAGTCGATTGTTATACTTTTGGGTTAGAATTTTAAAAATATCGTTTTTAGAAATATAAAATTTTAATATTTATATGTATAATCGTGACCTTTGAACTTACGAATTAACTCTTCTTATTTTGAGGGCTATAAAATTTGTTTATAGCCCTCATGGTTCTACGTGCGTAGGAATAAGAGTTTTAATATGGAACTAAATCTAGATATCTACCATGTATAGTTTAGATCAACGGTTCTCAAATGGAGGTCCGATACCCATAAGGGATCCGTAAGGAAATTCATGAAGGGCCACGAAGATATATTGGAAAATATTTATAAACACACAATTTTTTAATAAAAATATTATGTTGAATATTAAAAAAATTCCAATTAAAGCCTGAATCTCTTTAAAAGTATAAAAACATATTTATACCAGAGAAGGAAAATAACAGTTATTTTTTAATTTTTAAACCAAAACTTTTTATTACAATTGTCGTTAAAACTGATTCCATTACATCATTATGATCTTTATTGAATCTACTTCTTTTAAAGTGATATGTTCATGAAATTTTAGATTTACATTTTTTCGAAGTCCCATATACTTTGATTGAAAACGATTAACAACATATTGTAGATTGATAAACTGCATTCTGTTTACTGTTTCTTACTTTGGAATTTTTAAAAATTGATTTAATTCAAAACTTTACTACAAAGTGGGTGAAATGCGAGAATATGTGCATTTTTGCAATTAAATATATCGAGCTTAAGTAAATAATTTTGTTCTAAAATTAAGTAAAGAAAATAATTAATACAAATGATCGGAAATATTGGAATATATATGAAAATTTCCGGACCAACAATTTGCTAAACTGTGATAATTAAAATTTCAAAAGCAAATAACTCGATAGAAAGAATATATAAAAATATTTAAAACCGGACGAGAAATTTTATGTGTCAAAGATACCCTTATTTAAGCCCCTCATCTTCGTCAGAGAGGTGTCTATTGGATTCGCATTCCTACTTTTACAACCCAAATTTCAACAAGCCGATTAGAAGTCAAAGATATTTCCAAACATTTTCAATTTTGCACACTGTGCAATGGCGTCAATAAAAGCCATGTGCTCCATTTAATTTTGAACCAAAAGTTGAAATTTTATGATTTGTGAAAAACTTCCAATTGCCAATATCTATTGTGAATTTCATATATTTGGAGATGACAAAGAGAGATAAGAAGAGATCAATTCTTATCTTTCTTTATAGAAGAAATAATGAACAGTGCTGATCTACCCGCAATTATTGTACAAAACATTGTATAGAAATCAGCCTTAAAAATTCCTTTACATAAACTATTGGGTTTATAACTAGTATCCTCGGTTTTTGGAAAATTAAAATTTACTTGAAATACCTTCATAATTCCTGATGTCTGTTTCTAAGTGTTACAGACATCACCACAAACGCATAATACCCCAATCACCTATGGTGATAGAATGAAATTAAGTCGAAATTTTTTTCAAATTTAAATTTAAACTATAAATATATTTTAACTATAACACATATCTTAGAAATAGCATATTTTCTTCTTTATTTTGTTAAAATATTGTAAAAATCTTTGAAGTCGGAATTAATTTGTAGAAGTTAGGATTTTTTTTCGAAATCTTATAGATAGTTATATTTGATGAACAGCAGCTTATCTCCTGTTATAAAAGAATAACTATATAATGATTTTTCTAAAAGTCTAGGTCCTTCTCTAAAACTTCTTTACATATTTCATTTTGATCCAAACAAAAGTATAGAAGATATAGATTTATTATGATTTATTATTAAAAAATTCCCACTTGACCTCGCTGTGCCCAGTATCGCATCTAAGCTATTCTCGTTTTATTTATTTTTTTCTACATAATACATTTTCTATTACTTTTTCTTAATACAAATAAATAAATACTAAAGCATTTTTTATTATTAGTATACAATTTCAATCCTACATCAATTCTATGCAGCTGTTTCTTTTTTTTTTATTCTTTATGTAATATTTTTATTTATTTTTTTTTCTTAAGACACCCTAAGTCTTTAAGTCAATATTATATTAATATTTTTATGGTTTTGTTCTTAATTTGTAACTTTTGTTTTGTAAATGTTTTTGTCCTTGCAGTCTCACCCACTCTCTTCCAAATATACTTTAATAGATGTGCTTTTAGTTTAATAGAAATATGGTATATAAACATTCCTTGATACGTGCTTGTGCGTGTTAGAGAAATTGCTTTTAGTTTTTTTTTTTCGTTTTTAACATTTATACAGTCTGACTGACAAACTAAAATGACTCTTAATGTCTTGTGGTAGAAATAGTTTTGTTTTCTTTTTTGTCGAATTTTCTTAAATGGTTTAATATTAACCTAATTTCCAAACCTATTTTGCAGTTTTAAGAAAATGTGTAAAAATATTTAGTGAAATCATTTTAATTTTAATTAAAAAAAAAACGTTTATGAGAAAAAAAAAATAATATAGGAAATTAAAAATTTAGTGTTTGTTATAAAAATTATCTTAATCAAATGTAAATAAATTCCCCATAAAAATTTGACTTCAGATAAGAATGAAGCCAAAATTGCTTATATGATTTTATGTTCTCTAATTCATATTTGATGACAATTTTTATACCCTTAGCATTGATATTTTTGAGATTCTTTTGAGAAATAATGATAATGGGACTGTGTCCGTTCGTCAGTGTGTCAGTTGAAGTGGCCGAGAATTTGCTATTTAAACTCAGCAACGTTAGAGATATTCTTAGAAACTTGTTTCTAGAACTGGGTATCAAGTTTTTGTAGTCTCTGTATATACTAGTTCTTGCAAATAAATATATAAATCTTAAATCTAAAGCTAAATCTAATTACTCTCTATCGAGAGCGAAGATGACATAAATTGACCGTATAAGATCAATACTCATATTGCTGGCCGTTCTCCACAATTGGATGTTATATGTCCAAATTGGTTTTAAAACGGTTCTATACAGGATGACTTTATTGTCAAGGCTGAGTTTCGATTGCTTATTTATTAACCAATAAAGGTTGGAAGCTTTNNGAATAACAATATTATTGAGTTTAACGGGTGGGCAGTTTCCTCTCCTCAACGAGAAAGTACCATGTTTGCTTTTTAACTCGTTCACTCTTATGTGCCAATTTTTTAACCAAATCTCCACAATTCTAAATATCTAGTTTATTAGAAGCCGAATATGGGTTTTCATGTGAACTCAATATCGCTGTGTCATCAGCAAACGTAGAAATTGTCAGTTCATCGCATGTTGGGACACCTGCTTTTACTTCAAATTCTCCTGTCACAAAGTTATTATAATTCACTCTAAATGATCGGTCACATAGATATGACTCAAACAGTTTATGGGTATAAGGTGACAAATAACATCTTGTTTTATATATTAAACCTTGATGCCATACTTTGTCGAAAGCTTGTGATACATCCAAGAAGATGGCAGAGTAATATTTCTTTGATTCAAAAGATTTTCTAATCTCTGCAGTAAGACGATTAACTTTTTCAATTGTACCATGCTTTTCACGGAAACCAAACTGATGAACTGGGATAATATTTCTATCATTTAAGATTAGCATGATTTTCATTTGCAATACTTTTCAAAAAACTTTTACAAACAAGAAAGGAGACTAATAGGTCTGTAGGATGGTGGTACGGTTAAATCATTTCCTGGCTTTGCTATCATTATAATCTGAGAAGTTTTCCAAATCTTTGGAAATACTCCTAGTTTTAAGATCACGTTAAACAGTATAGACAGCACTATTATTGCCATGTTATGTCGAAAATTTTATAATATGTAGGTAAGAAGGTAAAGGATATAAAAGATACGACACAGCCTTGTTTTTTATACCCTCCAATAAAAAAAAATGTTGATAAAATTATTTTATCACTCCCTATGTTACAGAGCGAAAAAAAATTATTTAATATATTCTGGGTCCTGGTTAAATTTTGAGTCGATCTAGCAAAATTAATATCAATAAACTTCTGAGATTATCAAGAAAATAAATAAAATAACTTAAAACTTCTCTTGACCAAGACCCGAATAACTTAAAATTATAATTTTAAGCATAATTTCGAGAACGTTAATGTTTATCTTTGGAGCTAAAAAAAATTTAAACAAATGCACATATTTCATTAAAATTATGTCTCAATATAGATAGACTTGTTCTAAATGAAAGGAATTAAAAAAAATTCCTTTTTTTTTTTTTTGACAAAAACACACAAAATCTTAGTCCAAAGAAAACTTGTTTCAATAATTGACTCTTTTCCTTTACAATGAATGGTTAACCTGCCTGACGCCATATTGTCAATATATATTTTTCTCTTGATATCGGCTTTGGTATTTTTAAATTTAAGAAAACAAATTAAAAAAGTTCTTAAAAATTGGCAAAGTTTGGAACGGTCTTGAGACTTTTTGGAAAAAAAACCCTAAAACTTTATTTGTTGTAAAGTTTCAACTTCAGATTAATATATTTTTTTATTTTATAGATATATTGATATAATATATCAATATTATTTAATATTTAAAATTTTATAAAAAATCTAGTGATTATTTTCAAGAAAACTTACGATATAATTAAGGTCTTCAAGTTGATTAAAAATAATTCACGCTAAAAAAGAAAGTCAAATTAGCGTCTACCCAAATATCTCTTAATCTAAAAGAGATATTTTACATATGTAAAGATGTTATAAAATTGCAAATTGATTTAATATTCCAATCGAAACCAGACTGGTTTTATTTCACAAAATAGAGTCCTTATATACTAATTTGCTTACACTACCAACAATAATGAAACAACAGAAAATTCTCGTATGCTTAAGTGCTGAAAAAAATGATAACAGTTACATAACTTCTTATGAGAAAATCTATATATATGACCGACTATACCGGTCAAGACCGACCATATGATACCCTACACCATTGCCAATGTGTACCAAAATTCGGAAAGGAACTAATTAGGGACCTATACTTGTATTAAGTGGAAAATAAAACATACTATTGTAGAATATTACGTCGATACTAAGATTCACATGTATTTATGCACTTT
>MINK01004719.1:0-15956 GCA_001735545.1 Phormia regina
TTCAGTGGCGTGGTACTAATAACAATATGAGTATGTTTTTCCTTTTCCACCCGCAACAATGTTTAAATAAATATTTTCGAAACTGTTACAGCGAAAGCTTTAACAGAAGAAAAACTTTATCAACAACCTTACAAGTGTAAATGGGATGGGTGTAAACTGTACTCATAATAATTTAAAAACAGTTTAACAACTAATAAATTGTTTTTGTTTTATTATGGTAATGCCTTGTTTTTTATTTGTCAGCATTTAATTTGTGATAAATAATATTTTAAATCAATTTATTTCAAAATTTATTTAAAATTGATGCTTGATTATGGATTTTTTGTTTTATAAATATAAAAAATGAAATATTTTCGGTTTTGCAATGATTTTGAGAGACAAATTTGTGAATAAATTCATCAAAAAATTTGGATTAATTTCGTAAATTTTTAGCAAATAATGAAAATATTAAAATTATTATCAATTCCAAAAAAAAACTGAATATCCAAAAATTGGGTTTTTTTAATATTTTCGGCTATAAAATCCATATTTTTTTCAAAGTCCGTAGATTTTGATTAAAAAGTTTTAACAACATATTTTAGATTCTTAAACAGCATTCCATTTGCCGATTCGTGTTTTGTGATTTGAGACAATATAGTCTAAAATCAAAACTTTCATATAAAATGTATCGAATTCGGGAGGATACACAACTTGAGCTTTGTATGTCAGAGGTACTCAACTCTGAGGCCCCTTTAGATCCGCCTCTGAGGGATCTGTTTAGTCCCCCTTCCAAACTTAACATTGTACACTCCTCTGCTACATTTGTACCAAATTTTATGCAAATCCAACCAGCCGATTGAATGACAGAATTATTTTCAAAAAAAAAATTTGATTCTGCCTTACCACAACGAAAATACGAGCAAAAAGGAAAGTGGCGGAACATAGAAAAGGTCTACTAAAAACGGAAAATGGGCCACAGCCACCATAAAATGTATTAACTGCGGATGATATCAGTACTTGGGTGATAAAAGAAATGGGTCTATCCTTTTCAAATATATTTTTTTTACGATGGTTTGTTCGAGAAATGTCATCATAAAATCAGCTTCGTTTAATTCTTATTTCCTCTTAAAAAAAACGACTAAATACTTACTAATGAGATTTATCACGGAAATTGTCTCCATTTTTAATACAGTTCTTATTATTTTCACAAAATTATATACAATCAAAAATTATTGTACGACGGTTAGAAAAGAAGTCGAATAATTTTTTTGTTGTTGTAAAGCTTGAAATGTTTATAACATATTGTGGCAGTTTCTTAAAAGGTCGAACAGTTCTGAAATAAAATGAAAAACTTATATGAACTTTTAATTTCAAAAGTATTTAGGCTAGACGGGGGAGTTTTGGTTACTTTTTGCTTAAGTAATAATAACATTGATATATTGACTTATATTAAAGAAACTTTGATCGTGACTATCTTCATGTTAATTTAATTTCTATTATGAATTTGTGAAGTGATCAAAAATTTCGAAGCAACCCTATCCCATGGGATAGATTTGCCAAGTGATTAGGACAGAAAGTTTTCTTACATTTGATGGTTTTATATTTTATATTTATACAGCATTTGAATAAACCCAAAAAATAATATGTTTAATTGAATTTTGTGTAAAAAAAAAATTAAAATTAAATTAAAATTAGCCCGCCAGCACCTTTAAGATTGTACCTCTGGAGTAATATTTCGCACAAGAGATAACTTTGTTCACTATTTAAAAGTATTTATTAAAACATATGTTGCAAATACTTGTACTTTGCTATCAGGTTTATAGCGTAAAAAAGAGTCGTTAATCAATTCTAAAAAAAGGAAATACATACAGAGAAATATTTAGAAGAGTGTTAAAAAAAAAAAAAAATAATCACGTCTACTTCTGAACAAATAAATGTTGAAAAGTATAAAATTTTAATAGATGAAAAATCTGTGATAGAAGAAAAGGAAATAAATTATTACAACAAAACATTTTAATTAATTTTCAAGATAATTTCAAAAATGAATGAGCCCCTATATCACATGTTCCCCCTTCTACCCTGCATGCATTTTATGCAACTTAAAAAAATCATTTAATTTTCGTTAAATATTACGAAGGATGTCTGTAAAAACTGTCCATAAGATGTTATATAATCTTACAATTCTCTGTGTGCAAAAAGTTATCAAGGCGATGTTCAGAATTTAACAAAGTCTTAAAATGCTACATAGTCATTATGGTTCGAAAAATAAAGGGAATAGTTAAAGGCTACAATAATCAATGAATTTGCACCGCTCACCAAAATAATTATATCAATTACTAAACACAAAAAAATGCAAAAAAAAAAAAAAATATTTCCAATTAACAAATTAATGGAATCAATGAAATAGATGGTTACATGAATCAAAGATGTGTATAGAAAATAAACTCATGCTAAAATTTATTTTTTCTTGAATATATTTATTATATTTTGTAAAAAAAAATTAAACAATTCTGGTAATTGAAAAAAGACGATAATAATTTTTTCTTTTGTCTTATTCATAAAAAAAAGTTAAATTTTTTTAAAAATTTATTAATAAAATTTGTATGAAAAAATTTGTTTTATATATTTTTTGAAATTATACTTTTTCATTAATATTTAATTTCTGTGCTCTTTAAATACACAAACGATTATTTAAAAATAAGTGACCTAAATTTGTTTACACAAAAAAAAGCATTATAATTTATCTCATTAGGTGCAAACATATTAAATTAAGTATATAATAAATACATATATAATATAACAATATTTAAAATAAAAGAAAATATTATAATCATTGCCCTAAGAAATTAATTAATACAATTAAATTATCAAATACATACACACATACACTCACTCGCACAAAAAGACAATAATGAAAACAATAAAAAGAGACAGAAAAACAACAACAATAAGAACATTTTAAAACAACTTGAGGGAATTTAATTTTTAAATACGGATACAGAATATACAAGTAATTGTAATGAGAATCACTGTAAATCAATTAACAGTTCATTGTTTCTGCGCATATTGTGTTTGAAATAGTATAAGAGTGTGTATGTGTGGGAGAAAGTGCATTTATGTTTATTCACATTTATCTATGTATATATGTATGTATAATATATAAATGAATTCATACGTGTGTTATATATATATATATGAGTGAATGCTTTATAGTTTATATGGTTGTTATATTATTGCATTTGTGGTCTCTTTTAAAAGCCCGAGGATAAAAGCGTTTATTTGTTAAACACAACATTCATGCAACTTTGTGACCAATTTAAAATTAAATAAAAGCGACAATAAAAAGCAAATAATAAATGCATTTAAGAAGATAAAAAGCAATTGAAGGTAAACTATAACAATTGCATATATACAGTAAAGAACAAAACAATGCCTGCTATTTTTATTAGTTTTTCACAAACAGACCGCAAAGTTTTATATACATTTTTTATAAAATAGAATTTAATGTATATTCTAAAATTCTCCATTATGCAAATACTAATTTAAGCTCGGAAGTTTTTAATTTCTTTGCAACTTTTCATGAAATACTTTACGTTAATAAGCTGGAGCATTGAAATTACAATGAACTATGTTTCTAAATAAGGGAATGTTAGCCGAACAAAAATTGTAAAATTTTTAATATATTAACAACAATAATATATATAACGAAAATATTATAACGAAATGTTTTACAACTTTATATTTAAAATTTAAATATATTTATTATGTTGTTCTTATAACTTTTACCTTTTGTATAGAATACTTCTTATTTAATATCAGATTTGGTTTTGAACTTTGTATTCATAAAAATATTTTCAAGTGGCCACAAGAAACTTTGAGATTTAAGTTTAAAAGATTTTTGTTTTTTGCTGCATAAGTTTTGTGCTTGTGTTGTTGCTGCAACAATGACAGCAACAATAAACAATTTGAGAAATTATGAATCTAACGTAGAGGAAAGAAAAAATCGTGCTCGTACAGACAGAGTAAGTTTTGCAACAATAACTTCAAGTAAAACTTTTTTGACTCACTTTTTTGCTTTCATTATTAAGGAGTATATATGTAAAAGGAATTTATGTATATAAAACTAAGTAAAACAGCAACAACAACAAAGCTTATAAAAGCACCAGCTAAAAGAACAAAAAAAAAAGAAAAATCATTTTCTTTCACCGTTAAATAGTTTTAAGGTGGTCTTTGTTCACTTTTTTTTCTGCTTTATTTTTATACCTTTTTCAATTTTCTTTGAAGATGTTATCTTTTACAAATCAGCACCTTTTATTGTTTTTCTTTTTTTTTTTTTTTATTACTGATTTCTCATTTTCTTTTTAAGAAGCAGAAAAAAAACTAAAGAACAAACGATTGAAAAAATATTTTGTTTTGCAACTTTGTTTAGTTGATTTCAAGAAAAAGAGCAAAAAAAAAGCAGAAAAAATTCAATTTTACTTTTTTCAAGAACATAATAAAACTAAACACATAAAAAGAAAAGTTTAATCGCAATTTAAAAATCAACAGTTTTAAAAGGCAGCTTTAGATTATATCTTCTTTTATGAAGACAGATAAGTAGGAAACAATTTAAAAAAAAAATAATTATTTTGTGTCTTAACTTGGATTCTGATATTTGTATGTTATTATGCCTATATAACTAAAAGAAAAATATTCGAGCTTTGATAAAAATAAAGGACCTACCTCTATATATTTCTGAAGAAATTTTTACAATAAACACTGGGGGATTTTAAAGGCTAAATAATTTATGCAGTTTTGTATTACTGTGATTTCAAGGACTTACATATGTGTTTTTTGATAATGATTATTAAATTAATGTTGGCTAAAATAAACTCTTTAAGATAATAAATATTAAAAAAAAACCATTAGTTTTCTGCAGACAACAAACATTTTAACTCATATCATTAACAATGGTGTAGATGACAGAAATTAGTAATTTGTCATGGTGAATTTTTGTCATTTTCATTTAAATACATAAAATATATGTAAATATAGACACATACATAAATGCATATGTATGTGTATGAATACGTATTAAAATATATAAATTTTATTAAATATTTATATATGTATTTATATTACAGTAAATGTTATACAAATAAACAAATACAAGCAGTATGTGTACATTCAGCTTGAGTAAAAACATATACACACACACTCTGTATTCACATATACACTCTCATACTCCAAACTCAAGAACCAAAAAAAAAAAAAAAAAAAAAAAATAAAAAAAAAAAAAAAAAATACAAAAAAAAAAATGAAAAACACATACAATTGACACTTCATATGCCATTAAATTTTACCATCTGTCAATTTTATGGTCTGTAACCATTTTACGATTTCAACACTCAATGTTAAATATTCTATACACATAGAGTAGTTCATTTTTTTATATTTTGCTTATGTATGAGTATACAACATATACTTATTAATGTGTATGTATATGAGCAACTAAATACAAGAGACTACATATAAGAGTATGGATAAGTGTGTGATGTGTATTTTTTTTTTTTCTATATGCATACATAAACTTTTATATTTGTATATGTATAACTTTATAGAAATTCACAAATACAAATACATTGTAGGTTATTGTGTTTATCCATACAATAGTTTATTTTATTTATTTTTTATTTCAAACATCTCTTGTTTACTGGGTTTGATTTTATTTTATCTTTTTTTTATATTTTTTTATTTAAGCATAAAATTCCAATTTAATTGCCAAATGTATACTCTATGTTATGCCTACTATTGTTTAACTGTATATGTATATGTGTGTGTATATTTGTATATTATTGTTATATATTCATACATATGAATATAGGCTTAAAATTCATATAAATACATTTATTTATTTGTTTTAAGTTTGTTCTTTTTTTTTAATAATTCCTTATTTGTTTTATTGAATTGTGTAAAAAAACATTTACAAAAATACTAATATGAAAAAATAAAATAAATTAAATTTTTTGTAACTTTGCCAAATATGACTATGGAAATTCTTTGTAATTTTTTTTATTTTTATTTAAGAATTTTTATTAATATTTATTAAATATTTTTTCTATTAAAATTAATACTTTTAACCATTATAATGTTTACTGTTTCGTATAAGAGTGCAATGAATATGCAGAAGGAAATATATATTTTTTCACTCGAGTAGGTTTTTATTAAATATTATTTAAAACAGTTTTACAGTGATATTAATTCTTCCTTTAGTAGGCTTTGATTAAAAAATCTTAAATTTTTTTAGTTTCCATCAGGGAACGGAGACAAGTATATAGTTATATAATATTTCTTTCTATTTCTGAAGCTTCTGTACGTCGCAAAAACTAACAATCAGCTCACTTGTAAAACCCTTTAACCAGTCGATTGTTTTAAAGATTTACGAATAATGATTATTATCTCATCAGATTCTTAAGGCTTTAAACTGAAATAAGGGAGAAGAATGGTCACAAAATATTGTTTTGTTCTTAAGAATTTTGAACTTGTTATTAAATATTATCATTATTGTTGTATTTTTCTTTCCTGTTATTAATGGTATCAAAACAATAACATAGTTTTTGTACGAAAAGAGTTCAATTTCCAAAATTATCCGGAGCTAAGACTTTTGTAAAAACATTATAGAAAATAGGGGTCCCAAAATATCGAGTATTTAACAAAAGATGAGCAAATTGTTCCAAAACAGCGGCTGAAAGAACCATCAAATTTCAAATAGAAGATTTACCAAAAAAAGGTCTACAAGTTCATAAGTAGTGTTTCGAAGAATAAAATTTTTTCTATGATCTGTAGTGTATTTTCAATCGAGCAAAAAAAAAAAAAAAAAAACTATGAAAACTCTAAGATCAACCGTTTTTAAGTTTTTCAACTATATATATGTCAAGATTTTTCGATTGGCTCAAGAGCGACTGGCATTTGGAGCAAGTAAAACACAAGTTCGAAAGTTGTAAACACTGTTAAAGATGTGGTCGTAAGCCGACATCCGCATAATGATTAGTTCCCACACAATGACTAAACAAAGCAGAAGGAGTTATCCTCGACTTATCAAATACTAATAAAATTTGGAATAATTAAGAAAATGACCAAGTTTGAAAAAAAAATCGGTGCAAGGACTCTTATACGCCCCATACATCCGGACATTTTAAAATGCCATATTTTCCACATATTTAAAGACAAAATTATAAAACCTGGTTATATGAGCACCTTTATGACTATAATTATATGTGAGATTTTTTTTCTATAAGGACAATTGTATCTGCAATATATCCTATTTATTAAAAACTTCGTTAAACTGCTAATATTAAACAAAATATAAAAAAAAAATCCATAAACTTGCAGTTAGCAATGTTCTTATCTGTAGCAAATATTTTTGAATTTGGACATATAACATAAATTATTGAAATATATATTTTCTCAATAATACATATATTAGTAGGGAATACTGGAGTATACGTGCTATAAGTAATATATATTACTCATACGCACGGTTTTGCAAGAAAGATGTAAAAATATTACTGACAATGTTATATTAGAGTGCAAAATGTTCTTGAATGATTAGTTTCCTTTAAAAAAAATTAAAATAAATTAAATTTAGCTTTCCGAACTACAGAAAAGATCGTGAGTTTAAAAATGTGAAATTAAATTTATTTAATTAATTTTTTGCATAATTTTTACAGAAAATTGCAATTTTTCCTTCCTTAAAAAAATAAAAATTACAAAAATGCTGAGCAAAAAGCAAATTATTATTCATAAGAAAAGGGGGAATAAAAAAGTAATTTCAAAATCATGCACTAGTCTTCCTTGTATATTTCATAAAACTTTGGAAATTTGATGTTTTTTTATAAAAAATAAAATCATATATAAAATTTATGTAAATATTGAAATTCATAAATTTTGTAATGAAAAATGTAATTTTCCCTTCAACAAAATATTTTACAATATAAATTATAAGCACAAGGTGGGCTAGGTTTTTCACTGATTTAAAACTATCATATACAAATGTTAAGTTTCTGCCTTAAAAATTAAAATCCATGAACTAGCCTCTCTAAAATAATTTTTCAAATTTTGTCAATTTTATTTTTTGTGTATAAGGAGTTTTAATAAAATCCAAATTTCTAAATAATTTTTAACAATAAATCACGAAACAATCAAAAAGGTAAAATATAACGTTTTTAGGTAAAGTTATAAACTTACGTTTTCATAAGAAATAACAAAAATTTTATATATTTTTTCCAATTATTTTTTCCATCAAAAAAATTTTTTTTTTCAATGCACACGGCTTTTTTAACACCCTACACCACCATAGGTGCTTGAGGTATTATGTATTTGTGCATATATTATATCGCAGAGAAAAAAGTATACCGTTCGACTCAAAATCACTTTCTCAGTCGGTTTTATGCTCGTCCGTCTGTTTGGCTGGTTTATAAGTTTAAATAACAGTGCAAAGTTTCATAAAGGTCGGTCCATATTTGACAATAGCTCCCATATAAGACCCAACTTCGATAATCACGAAAAAAAATGTTTTTTTAACATTTTTTGGAATAATTTCAATTTTAGTGAAAAAATTATTTTATTTTTAATCGAAATTTTCAGCAAAAAAATACAATGCAGATATAATTATTAAAACTTATTAATAATAATAATAATAATAATAATAAAGATTAACGAAAATATGAAATTTATTTGTTGTTTTCCATACATTTTGACGAGACAAATTTTCCATTTGTCTTATAAAAACAGGGGATTAATGTATTTTAAACCTTTAAAAATAAAATTGGATAACTAACTACGCAGAAACAGCATAATTTTAAATACTCAATAAACTATTAAAATTCCAAGGAAAAAAGCATCTATACAGACAGATCTTAATGGTTTGAATTTACAAATTCCCTTACACTATTGTTTTAGTCGTATAAATATTTTTTTATTGCATTTGTAAACAAACACAAGTCATTTTTATATAATTTTTCTTGCATTAAGACAAAACTTATGCAAACAAGAGTAAAACGAAATTTATCCCATTTCCATAATTTTCTTTCTTTTTCCCGTTTTTTGTTTTTTCGATATTGTTTTCCCCAACAATAACGAAATTTTAATTTGTGCTTTTGTACATATAAAAAATATATATAAAGAGAATATAAAAGTATTATCCTTAAAAATATCCACACCTCTCGTTCTGGTAAATGTCAAGCGTTTAGCATCCAATTTTACTCCAAGTAAAATGTGATTACAAAAGTTTTTATAAAAGAAATGAACTTTTTTCATCTGCTGCTGCTCTTGTACACCAAAAAAATGAAAAAAAAAAATATTAAGTTATTTTCAATTTATACAACTACCAACAACAAATTATACCGAAATTTTAACCATAAAAAACACTTTCTTTCCATTCACCAATAACAACAAACAAGCTAACGTTTGTATTCGAAACCATTACCATAGAATATAAAAATATGGAAAAAGGTATAAAAAAAAACTCTTTTGTAAAAAATTTTTCATTTTACTTTTTTTCTTCATTATTAAAAAATTTGAAAAACTGATATTATATATGTTTGTGTAAGTGTAAGAATGTCTGTGATTACAAATTGTTTTTTTTTTCTCATATTTTTCTCTTTCTAAACCAAATGCGCATCGAAGCGTGGAATAAACGTGAATGGAAAAAAAAGTTTAGCATAATTTCGTTTTGCTGTTATTACCTTTCAAAGTAGAATATTTCTGTATTTTAGACAAAATTTGTGGCATACAGATTTTTGTTTTGTTATTTTTTATTAGTTTCATAGTTTTTTTTTATTATTATTTTCTTATGATTGTAAACTAATCCCCAGATAATCATTAAGAAAAAGCAGACATCAGGGATAAAAGGTATTTATGGCAAATATGAAAATACTAGCCAAAAGGATGTAACAACAAAAAAATATATATTTAAAACAAAAAAACTCAATTTCATATTAACTTATAAGTAGTAACAAGAATCTGGTATTAAATTCTCCTAAAATCTTTGAAATCACAAAAATGTTTATTATTTAGTTTTCTCTATAAAATTTCAAAATGAAACTTTCTTTAAAAAACTTTTCCAAGTTTAAAAAATTCAAAATTGTTTACAAAAACTTTGCCAAATTAGATTTTGTTTGTTTCTTTTTCTTGCATTTTGCTCTTTATCTTTTTAACACTTTTTTTTCTTTCCTCACTTTAATGAAATTTGCATTAGCGTCAACGTTTCAAACGAATATATAATTATGCTACATAAAACAGATTTCAGTTGCAAAATGAAAAAGAGAAATCTAAAAAACTTCTTTCTCTTTGCTTAACTTTAATATCGTTTTTTTTTTTTTTTAGGGCACACATTTTTTTCTCCACCCTTTATTTGTTTAATCTAAATACGGCAAATGTGTATGTATGTGTAAAGTCTAGGGTTATTTTGTGCTTGTATATGTAAATTTCATTCTTTCAACAGTAATTTGTTGTTAAGTTTGCAAACATCATGAAAACAAATCGTCACAATAAAATGCTCAATTTGTTGGCAAATACTTTAAAATGGTTGAGGAGAATAAAGGGGTTGTATTAGCTTTGGCATTAGCAACATTTGCAAAAATATTGTAATCGTTGCATGCCACAACACTTTCATAGCATTCATATGTATTGCCTGTATCCTATTTGGAGATACATACTAATATGTAGTAGGTATGTAGTAGAAACTACTTATTGTAAGTATCTTTTTAACTGCAAAAATCTATTAGCTAGACGTTAAAAAAAAGTAGCTCATAAAAATAGATGGATTAACATTTGTTGTGGTTTGTTAAATAGTATCACTAGATTATCCCAGCAAAAATTGTCAAGGTTAATTTTATCTTTAGTAAGTTTTAAATAAGTAATTTTTTTTATATTATTTAATAAGACTTTTATGCACAAAAAAATTATACTTCATTTGAAATAATGTGAGTCAAATAGTTTTTTTTTTTCCTTCTACATAAAAGTGTACCAGTAGAATATGAATATTTTTAGAAATTTTGAATATCAGTGTCTATTTCCATTTTAACTAATTTAATACTCAAACAAAAATATTGCTGGGATATTGAACCAATATGAAATTCCAAGCTAGTAACTTTTTCTTGCTATTTAAAGTAACAATTAGCTTCATAACTACAAATATTGTATCACATAAAAACATTGGAAGGCACCCATAATACTCAGGGGCTGAGTGTATTCACTCTTTTTACATACAAGACATGAATATCAAAAAACATAAAAATTTTAAATAAATAGATAAATTGCAAAACAATGATCTTAAGAAAGTAAACACTTTTAATTTCAGTTATATACAGATCAACCAATCGATTTATATATACTAAACCAAAAAGCTACATAAATGCAATGAGAAAGTTAATATAATTCTCTTGGGTTTTGAATTCACGATTTGTATTTATGTATAACTCGAAGTTAATACCTTATTTACTTTTTAATAATTTTTGTCTTTAACATAACATTGAATTTTTTACTTTTATATAAAACGAGTCATTTCTTGTTAAGAGATAAAGAGAAACTGTTTTACTTTATTATGTTTTATTAATAAAATATAAATATTTAATAAAATATTTTATTGTTCCAATAATTTTGTTAATCGTTTAATGCTTCTTCTTAATTAAGATAATGTATTAGTACATTGAATTAATGAATTCAATGTACTGTTACATTAAATCAATTAACTTATCTTATTAAGACATACATTTAAGTACTGATTTCAATGTATTGAATTTTAATGAATCTTTTCATTGAAACTAAGAATTCGTACATTAATTTAATGAATTCTTGGAAAAAATAATTAATTTCATTTAATGTACTGCATTCATTAAAAATATATTTTTGAGTATATGCTCTCTTTGGGCCTATCATTGCATAAAAATATCCACATCATCAGACATCAAATTTCCTCTAAAAATGTCTTTAAAATTATTATTTAAAATATGTATCCTTATTTTAAAAATTTTTTATAGAATATTTAAAAATATTATATCAACCCAATATGTTTGCCGAATGAAAGCAAAAATTTTCCACAATATAATTAAAAAATTTACTTAAATGTTGCCGCAGAAAGACTTATGAAATTGTCCTTTGAAAATGTTACCATTAACTATAACGGTTATATCGATCTGTAAAAATTAATCTCATTCTGTAAAAAATCGTAAAATGGATAAAATTTAAAAGCATCCAACACAAAACTGTGTATCCAGTTTTTCTCTAGGATGTAAAAAAGTTGTTCTCTAGATGTAAAATATTTTGTAATATTTTTTTTAGAAAACTTCATGTTTTCCGAAACTTTGAAGTCCTCTTGAGATAATTTTTATTAAATCATGCATCTTAATAGGCCAATTTCACATATTCAAAATTTAAAATCTTGGACTGCCAGATGGACGGACAATGGTTCAGAACGTGATTCTAGTTCAAACGGTTTGACATTTTTTTTTTTTCGTTGGGGGGGTCTTTAAGATATATCTTACTTACTTATAAATATATCTTGGTGAATTCCAATATTTTCAAAGGCGGAGGACCGTAGCATATTTCTTAAAATGAATATTTTAAAGAATAAATTTAATAAAAAATAATAATATATGCGAATAATTAATTAATAGCGGAAATAAATATAAAAAATAAATATGAAAAAACTCTAAATTTCTGGACGAGAGGTTTAAAGAGGTTAAACATTTACTCTATTGAAATTCTAAAAAGCTCGAATTAACTTATTATTATTAGAGTGTTTTGACTTCTTAATACTTTTAACTTATAGCCAAAAGGTCAAAAGAAATAACACACATACCAATACCATCTATAAAAAATTATAATGTACAACTTTCTTACGTATTAGTTTAATTTTTTTTTTTTTTTTTTTTTTTTTTTTTTTTTTTTTTTTTTTTTTTTAATTTTTTTTTTTTTTTTTTTTTTTTTTTGTCTAGTTCCTTTTTTTATTGCACTAAAGAGAATAAACAAAAAGCTGTTAAAATAAAAATTTCCTTAAAAACACTAAAACTTCTTGAGTTTTTATTTATTTAGCTGTTGGTGTTTGAATATGAAAATGTTTGCCCTTTCTTTTCTACATTGTACATAAATTATGTTTAGTTTTAGTTTTTCTTAAAATTAGCTTTGTTATTCTATACTTAATTAATATATTAAAAGTTTTGAATTTTTCTTTAAGTACTTAACATTATAATTAAAACATTTACATACATTTAGTTATTCATCAAAAATGTTCAAGATATATCACAAGTAAAAGGATGAATCGTTTGTGATGGTGGAGCTTTATTGAAATTCTAAAAAGCTTGAATTTACTTTTTTTCAAATATTAGAATATTTCCATTTCTGAATAGTTTAAACTTCCAGCCAAAAGTTCTGTCCTATAGAAAGATTATAAATGCAATGTTTTAAAAAATATTTATTTAACTCAGAAGTTTTATAAATGAATTTACTTTTTATTATAATTTTATTAGAAAATAATGTGAAATATTTCTTCTGTGTAATATTTTACTGTTAAAAAAAAAAAAACTGATTAGTACAGAAGTTTCGAACTGGCTACAGCTTTAGTTTTTAATTTTCTTATATATTTATATTATAACGAGCTTAGCCTTTAATGTTTAATGTTTCTTGAAAATTTACATAAATAAAGCTGGCCACTTTAAACTTTATATATAGCATTAACAATTATTTTTATAGTTTTATTTCAAAAAGAACTTTATAGTTATTTTTTTTTTTTTTCAAATCACATTTAACTTTATAAGAATAAATATTTATTATTATTATTATTATTGTTTATAAAATGAATGTAAAAGGATTTAAATTTAATTATTTTCTCTATATGCATGAAATATAATAATTCAAAAGAAAAACTTTAAAGTCATGGTCTCAACAAAAAAGTATATTATTATTCGTATTGGGCAGTTTACTATTAGGGAATTATTAATTAAATATTACAAATATTTTTAAAGTTTAATAATAACTTTTTTTTGTCATTATATTTGATCAGATTTATTATAAAAGAATGTTTGTTGTTGGACTAAAGAAAAATCCATAATAATTTTATTTAAAGAATTGATGTGTATCATGTGAGTTGTTACAAATGGAAATTGTATGAAAAACAAAAGCTTGACAAATTTACAATACACTCGAGTACAACATATTATATTTGTTTGTATGTATCTTTGTGGATCTGTATGAAGTGAAGAGAGTAAAAAAGAGACATGGAAAATATTTCTAATATTTGAATGTAGTGTCACACAACTAAAGCAATATAAAAAATCTGTGTATTGTATTTTATGTATGTTTGCATACTTTATGGACATGCCACAAATGTTACTAGTAGTTATTCTCTATCAAATTTAAAAAGGCCTCAAATTGATTATTTTTAAATTCTTCTTTGTAAATGTATACAACATCATACAAAGTTATTAAACATAGAAAAATCTGACTATTAAAAAAAAATTAAATGAAACGTCTTTAAAAACATAAGACCTTTTCAAATTAACCAACAATATGTTTGGTATGTTTAAAGTGGATAAAGTGTGAAACTATAAAAATTGCATTTTTATGGAAATAATTTTTAAACACATATAAAAATCCATCTATTCATTTCTAACAAACTCACACATATACAAGTAAATAATGCATATAATAAAATGCGGATATAAATATAATTTTTTTTTTTTTTACTTTCTTTAGTTGTAGCTCTATTTTTGGTTGGCTGCTTGACACTCTTGTGATGGGTCAACACTAACTAAAACTACAAGATTTAAGCTGCTATTCGCTTGGACTATTATTACAGAGCAATTGTTTAAAAATATATGTGAGAATTAATATAGATAGTTACAACAAAATATATGTGTAATAAATGTTTGTCACCTCTGTGGTTTGTC
Organism: Phormia regina; assembly: GCA_001735545.1. Classification (NCBI taxonomy): domain Eukaryota; kingdom Metazoa; phylum Arthropoda; class Insecta; order Diptera; family Calliphoridae; genus Phormia; species Phormia regina. The sequence goes on from MINK01004719.1 coordinate 14,907, forward strand.
TGAATAAATAATTCAGAAAAAAAAAACGAATAAATAGAATTGTACTAAGGTGTATAGGAAAGGGAATAATGTTTTTTGTAAATGTATCTAGATAGTAGAAGTGATTTTTATAACTTAATACTTTTTGTTAACGTTGTTGTAGCTGTTGTTACTACTGTCATTGCTGTTTATTATGTTTGTGACATATTGTTGTCAGGCATATAAATTGTAACAACACAATTTTACGATTTACAACAATTCTATTCATTTGAAATTACATTGCATTGCTTTGTATGTAAAATAAGTTGTAGTGGAAAATATAAACCGCAAACATATTTTTTTTCTTTTTTCCTTTAAATATAAAATTTTTATCAAACAACAACATCTTAATTGCTCAAAATGACTACAAACAAATTATGGTTGGCTGCCATGATATGTTTTCTCTAGATTAAACCAACAATCACTGTAATAATAACTAAAAACAGAATCTATCTATAAGTATATGTTATGTAGGTAAAACTAATTTAAATATTTTACAAATATTAAAAAAAAAAAAAATATTAATTTAATTCAAACTATATTTTGTAAGGGAATTTTTTAATTATTTAACAGGTGCTACTTCTAATTTGCATACATATTAGAAAAAATTGCAAAAAACAAAACAAATTGTGAGTTTTTCCATTTCAATTTAAGGTCACTTGATTACCTTGGATTGCCTTCATATAATTTGTCTAATTTTATTTGAATTTTGTCCCAAATTACCTTTTTGATTATATTTTTTTTTTTTATTCTCTTTACCTCATCTGTTAATGAAACCGAAATTTTCATTATTCATGCACGAAATTAATATCAAACATAATTTTAGTTTTAATTATACAGCCACAAAAATTGTTGTTAAATTTTATGTTTTATACGAAATGTTGTTGTTTAACTTCAAATTAATATTACACAGGATTGAATAATAAATAAACATTAAAAAAATAGTGTAATTTCGTTATTTAATAGAAAAAAATATTTTTTAATAAAATTATTAACTAACTTTATATTGGAATTTAATTATATTATTTATTA
>MINK01004725.1:0-13011 GCA_001735545.1 Phormia regina
TATTTATTTATTTATTTATTTATTTATTTATTTATTTATTTATTTATTTTATTTTTTTAAGGAAAGGGAGAGAAGCTTTTTCATATATAGAGCATCAAAATGAGCATAATGATCTCCGAGTGCACTCACAATAGTGGACGACCCTTATAACCTTACTTTGATCCAAATATTTCTTAAAATATAAGAGATAAACCACACATTTTTTTGTAGAGAATTATAGAGACTATCTGGGTGCAAATTTTTTTTCAATCAAATAATAAATGAAATTTTGGTGATTAAAAATAAAAAAATAATAATTATACCCGAGGTGAGCCACTTTGGTGGTCCAACCCCGTCTCCCAGACCTTCAAAAAACCTGTCCCCTTCCAAATCATTCCGGAAACACCTCAGAATGTCCTTGTAACACTTGTCCTTGATATATATATCAGTTCTACAGTTACAGAGTTATTTAAAAAATCATTTCCGGACCACTGTGCGTCCGTCTGCCTGCCTGTTTGTTAATTTGAAATAAACATTTAGTAAGAATATAAACTACTTTCAGTGTCTGAAGGAATTTTATGAAAACTATTTTAAACAATTTATTATTTAACATCCTTTATATAAAATCCTCTTATTTTGTTCTCATTTTTATCACAAACTAATCCAATAGATATTTGAATTCCTCCCCTCAATGATTCGTTTTTAAAGAAAATACATTCATTGTTATTTAAATTTTTTATATTTTTCTTTATGCCATATAATAATTTATGAAAAATAAGTTTATTTTAGGTTAGTAGAAGCCATAAATTTACTTGAGACATGGAATGTGTTCTTAACGTTTATTTTTATTTTTATTTTTATTTTTATTTTTATTTTTATATTTTGCTCCATTTTGCTATTTCCATTTTTATATCCATGAACAACTATAGATTTAAATTAATATTCGAATATGAAAAATATTGAAAAAAAAAAAAAAAAAAAAAAAAAAAAAAAAAATAGATATAAAAGAATAAATTTCAAAGTTTATGAAAAGAAAAGAAAATGGGACAATATTTTTTAGATTAAAAACTATAAATGTTTGCTGAGAATTTCATAAACAGCAAACTGTGTTTAAATACTTACTTCAATGTTTGTCATTTAAGTTTTTCTTTTTATTTAAACTAGAAATACTAGAATTTTATAACGGTATAAAATTCTAGTATTTATAGTTTAAAAAAGAAAAAAAAACTTAAATGATAAATATTTGTCAATCATATTTTATTATTTAAAATTAAATTTTTTTCATCTACACCACTTTAACATATATACATATAAACATACATATACATATGTATATTATTCAATCATCTAGGAAAATGTAACAAACTCAACTAATTTGTATATTTTTGTGTTGTAGAGCATATTAAATTAAAAAGAAAGGTTAATTCCCTGGATATTTAACCCTTTTTATAAACATAAAACTTTTCAATGACTCTAAATTTTATATAGAAATCATTTATAGCATTTTTGTTTTTAGAAATTAAAATTACTACTTTTTGTTTCATTACTTTCAAGTGAACATCATTTAAAAGGAATATTAAATTAGCCATAAAATAATTATCCTTCATATTAAATTGTTATTTTAGTAGGAACTAACTTGCATTACTAAATTAGAAGTTGTTTTTGAACTTAATAAATAGTTAGAATTGTTGATTTTTGAAATTCCTTATAAATATTTTATTAATAATACATTGTAACAACGAATTGTAATAAAAATTAAACGATATAAATTTGTATCGTCCTAAATATATTTTTAAAATGTTTTAAGCTTAATTTAGTATTTTTTTATATGATGCTCCTGGCTCAAAAATTTGTGAAAATTTTAAGTCAAAATATTTAAAAATTTTGTTTCTTTTACACTAACTTATCATAAAAAATATGGAGGTATATTGATTTTGTCATTCAGTATGTAACATAGCGAAAAAATCATTTAAGACCCTAGCTGCTGGTTTGTATTTTAAGTCCATCTCCCTATGTCTACATCTTTAAATTGGTCCGTCTGTGCATTTGTCCATTTAAATCAATATAGGGTTAAAACAGAATAACGTATGGGCAGAAAATTTGGTTCAAATATTTAACTTATGTAAGATTTGTTTGGTATTGGACGTGAGTGAAATCGGTTAATAAACAAAAAAGTTTTGGGCATAAAATTACGAACATAGTTGTAGCGCTTTATACTTTTCTACAGATGTCTCTTAAACAAAAGCATGTATGACAACGTTTGTATGTCTCTTCGTTTGTATGTCTCTTCGTTTGTATGTCTGTTGAAATCACGATAGGTAGGGGGAGAAAGTTTGGTACAAATGGGCGAAATTGGTCAGATAACCAAAAAGTAATGGTAGAAAATTTGTACATATCGTGCGTGGATCAATATAAACTCGAAAACAAAAAATTGGCTTTAATGCCCACCTCACATATAACGTGAAGTTTGAACAAGTTGATGATGGGTATATATTTTACATTTTTAATTTCGGAATAAAACTTTTGTTAGTGGATATTTTTAAATTATATTTTAAAACTGAGTAAATATTTTGGTTTGATTTACTTTTTTATATTTGTTAAGGATAAGCTTGAAAATTCCCAAAAAAAAAAAAAAAAAAAAGAACTTTTAAAATTGTACAAAAATGGTAATTTTTATTTTTTCTTATATTTCACAAGAAAAAAATTCTATTAAAATCGATTCAGACAACGAATCAGGAATGTTCTTAAAAACGTTTATACCCGAGATGCCCAATTTGGAACCCGCCCACAACATGTCTATATGACCCAAACTCAAAACTTAAGCTCGCCCACACTTCTGCTATCAATATATGAATTTCATTTAAAACGGATCAACCGTTCTGAAATTGCAGATATATTTTCATTTTATTATACTCTTCACAATAGGTGTCTGTGCTTATATAGTAACGCAGAGAAAAAAAATCTTCCTACCATTCAGAATCACATTCTGATTCGATTTAATCATGTCCATCCTTCTGGATGTCCACGTAAAGCTAAATTTTAATATTTTAGTGGAATTTAACACAGAACTTCGTTTATAATTGACCATATTAGACACTAATAATATCGGTCCATAATTGTCCATAGCTTCCACATAAGACCCAATTTCGCCAATCATTCAAAAGGGCATTAACACATGTGAATCTTAGTATCGATGTAATAAGCTGAATTGATGTCATTAAAACAAAAATATTTTTTGGAAATTCTGTGAAGAGATGTCATATCAAATTAAATGAAAATCAGTGTAAAATTTAATATAAACCCCTATTTCTAAAATCATTTGAATGTAAATAAAATTAACATTCGACATAAATGAGTTATATGATATAAGTAATAATTATAGACCAAATTTTGTAAAAATTGATTCATAATTTAACATACTTAACTAACATACATAAAAATTCACTTCCGGAAATCGTCCTAAAGTCCATAAAATTATATAAATGCTAGCATCAACAATGTTTTACTTGCAACGAAAACTGAAATGGAGAATCTTAAAATTTAATAAACAAATAAATAAATCTTTTTAGGAAATTTGAAACATGTTGTGAGACCTATTTGGCAAAAAAACTCGAAATTATTTTTTTGTTTGAATGTATATGTTTAAATATATTTTTTTTATATAAAGATATCTCAAAAAAGTTCCTTATTGCGAAACCATACTGTATAGTAGTAAATTGTATAGTTTCTGTAATATTAAAAACACTGAATTTATTTATTTATTTATTTATTTATTTATTTATTTATTTATTTATTAATACATTTATGAATGTTTTTTTAAGTAAATTTTAGTTAAACTCCAAAAATTTATTGTTATTTTTTTATTGTAATTTAAATTTAGCCTTAAATCTTAATACAAATTTTTGTTTTTAATATCATACACATATATATATATATGACCCTCGTTAATTCTCATTATACCCATATAGAGGCGTTTTCAAATAACATTCGAAAAAATATATATTTTTCAAAATGAAAACCAGAAATTTAATTTGCGCCTTAGACATTTGTATTTAATTTAGTTCAACATGAAACATCTCATACCAACACAAATGTGAGCATGAAAAGATTTCATATTGATGTCCTTGCTGCTTAAATATCCCAAAGTTGTGTGTTTATGGCCAAGAATAGTTGCTGTTGTTTTCTCCTAATTGGCCTATATATTCTAATCATGTTTAACATTTTTGTGTTTTTGTAGTTGGATTTTTTTTTACTCGTATTTTTCTTTATACGACTTTTGAGGGTTTAATTTTTTTCTTTTAGTTTTTTTTTTTCTTATTTTATTTTAGTTAAAATTTGTTTGCTGTTTTCTTTGGGTGTTGAATTCCTTTTTTATATGCTGTGTCCTACTATGAAAAAAAAAAGACTTTTATTGTATTTGAAAGTTTTTGTGGGGTTTTTCCAATATTTAGATGATGGACAACCTTAATTAAAAAAGTTTGTTTTTCTGCTGTTTTGGCATAATTTTGGCATACATATATTGATATAGATATGCTATACAAATATATATACAAATACATTTATAGAGATATATATTCATTACGTATTCTGTTTTAATCAAATTCATATAAATATTCAGTTTTTTTTTGTTATTTGTTTTCTCTATATGTTTTTTAAGTTTGTGTTTGTTTTTTAAACTTTTAAATATTAAAATTCTGCACCAGAAAATAAGTTTGCTGTTAGATGTAAAAAAATTATGAGGTTAATTAAAATTTATGTTATTTTACTTCATTTTTTGTGAGATCTTATTTGGAAAGTTTTGCTTTAAAGAATTATACAATATATTTTCTAAGCATAAGGGGTAAATGTATCATCCCATAGTGCAGAATATGTTATGTCATTAAGGAAATTTTAGATGAAAATTATGTGTATGTGTTTGTTTTCTTCTTTCTTATTAATTGATACCTCCAAATAGAGAGAACCAGGAAATTTACGATTGTGAACTTATTGGCTTACGACTCTATGTAACCACATTTTTAATAGCGTTTAGGGCATTTTTTCAACAAGGTGGATTCCATGTTTAGGTATCAATGAAACTCAAATGGATAAAATACCACGAATACAGATGAAACGTAGCGGTACGTAAAATATGTATTCCATTCTTTTGGTTTCTAATTATAATATAATACAAACTTTGCTTTGGTATCGCCTGAGACCTTAAGGCAATTTACGATCGCAAACTTGTTAAGTTACTTTTATACTCTTATTTGTCTTTGAAATAATTGCTAATATTTTTTTTTACAAAGGCGTGTTATTTTGTTATTTTTGAAAATATATTTTTTATTTTACTTAAATATTTAAAAGGGCCAGCTAACACCTAACAAAAAAATTTAATCATGAATTTTTCAATAATGAAAAAAAGTTACACATGAATTAATTTATTTATTCATTTATAAATTATAATTATCAGATTTTTGCTTCTGGCATTACATGGTCTTTTATTTTATAATATTATTTGTTTATGTTCATTTGCACTTTTCTGAGAAACACAAAATTTTTCTTTTTTAACCCTAATTTTGATTTTTATGTGACTATTCTAAGAAAATTTTATACACATACATATACACATTAAGGTTATATATTAGCTTTTTCGACAAAAATTAACAGGGTATAATGTTATGGATCTTACCGTAGTCAAAAATCATTTACAGACAAAATTGTTGTGGAAATTCCTGTCAAAAACTCTGAAAAAATTATTTTGCATCAAAATTTAATAAATATAATGAAATAACAAATTCCATTTAAAATATGATTTTATTTCCTATATATGTACATGTTTAATTCATTCAATCAACCACTTAATTGATTTAATTAATTTATTAATTGGAAATTTCATAGTTTTTGCGGGAGGTACAGATGTAAACAAGTTTTTAATTAAATGAATTATATTCTAATATATTTGTTAATTGGTGACCTTTTTTCTGTGTTCAGATAATATGGTTTATATCTTGTTTCGCTGATAAAATATCTAGGACCAAAGATGTGTCCCATAATATCAAATATTTTAAAACGATATGGGTAGACCCTTACAAAAAAGTAGCAAAAGCAACTATCAAATTTCAAATGAAAGAGTTACCAATAAAATTCTACATGTTCATAAATAGTGGTTAGAAGAGTAAAAATTGTATTTTTCTTTGAGCTGTAGTATATTATCAATTAAAAAATTATTAAAATTTTAAAGTCTATCGTTCGAATTATAATTGTTGAAATTAATTTTATATATATCTTTCTTATGACCATCGCACTATTTCACTTGATTAAAGAAGAAAGGACTTTTTTATACACTGCCGGTTAACCGAATATATTCAAGATTATCCTGATATTTGAAGGCGGATTAGTTTTAACATAAGAAAAAAATAAAAAATTGGTCGCATAGAACAATTTCAGGTAAAGAAAAAAAGCAATATTATAGAGTATGAATAATTTGAACATAAACTATGAAATATGACGAATAAAAATTGAATTTTTAAGAAATAAGTCTCGCTAATCGAAAAATATAAAAAAGAGGCATTCTAAATGCTTTCAGTTCTACTGAAAATGTACCAAAAAATCACGTACTAAAGCAAGTATTTTATAGTAAAATATGTTGTTTTTTTAGTCCTCTTATGTGCACACAGTTCTAGCACATAAGAAGACTAAAAATTATAAACACCATTCTTTAAACACCATTCTTTAAAATTGTGTGTTTAAGAATATTTTCAATATATTTTCGAAACACCACAGAAGTGTTCTTACGTACCCTTGTGGGCCGCGAACCCCCATTTGAGAACTGCATAGTTTAAAAAATTATTCTTATTTGCATTAACATTTTTAAAAACTCAGTTTTTGAATTATCCACTTAAAATATCATAAACTAACATATATTAGAACTTTTTTAGGTTATACAATCTAGGGATATTTAGAAAGTTCATGACGTTCAATATTAGTTTTTAATATTTTCAAAAGTTAATATTTATAATTTTACATTTTCACACAAGTGTATACAAGTATAACATAGAGTACTGTTCATGACTATTTTTTTTTTTCAATCTGATGTAGGAAGACCACTCAAACAATGAGTATTGAAAGGATGGATATGATAAAATTAAAAAAAAATCATAGCAGCTACATAAATATGACGAAAATGTTTTATTTATTTTTTACTTTAATTGAAACAAAACAAAAAAAAAAAAAAAAAAAAAAATTTTTTTTTTTTTTTTTTTTAATTAAAAAAAAAAAAAAAAAAAAAAAAAAAAAAAATACTAAACTTTTCAGCACTAGAGAGAAGATTTTTAAATTCTTCCCGCATTCAGCTTATCAATACGCATCGTTTGAGTGGTCTTCCTGTAAAAATATTTAACTCCATGTACCAATCTACATGAGTATGTGTTTTGTATGTTGAAAGTATATAATGAAATAATAAATTATGTATGAATCCTGTGAACAGTTGATAAAGTGCTATATATGTATATAGCATTTACAAATGTTCTTACTTATGTTTGCTACAATTTTTGTATATACATATGTATGTGTATAATATATGTGTTAACACAACAACAAACATGTACCAATGTTAAAATATATGTATGAATCTATGTATAAACATAATTTCATAAATTTACTTACAGCTGAGATTTTTAAAATAGCAAAACTGAAATTAAATTAAGCTTTGCAGTAAATCCCACTTAACCTTGACTATTTTTCATACTAAATTTTATTTTATTTTATTTCTGTTATTTCGTGTGCTATTTTCCTTAAAGCTGCTGTGTGTACTATTTACCCAGTAACTCAGTTGAAAGTGAAATTAATAATAAAAATAAAAAAAAAACACAAAAAATAAAGAAAAACATTTTGCAAAATATTAAAACTCAAGGCTTATAAAACATCTGACTACTGTGCAAGAGGTGAAGGTTAAATTGTGGTTTATTGTTGAAAGTTTTTTCGGTTATGAAATTGTGTTTTACACAAACACAAAGTCATACAGACGTACTCTGTATGTATGCAATCTCATGGTGTACTTTTTGGGTACTTTTTTGTTGGTAAATTTAAATGTTAAAAAAATTTAAAAAAAAACTCAATTTGTTTAACAAAGGAGTACTTTAAAGGAAGAGAGACAATAAATAAACAATAAATATGAGCACTGTTATGCAAAAATATATAAATAAATACATAAATATTTTAAAGGAATATGAAAATTTGTTGACAGTTTTTAAAATAGCATTTAAAGTAATACAGAAACAAATTTAATAAAATTAATAAAATTGTTTAACAATGAAATAAAATTTATTTTATATTATGATGTAATTTATAAAGGACTATCTTCACTTATTTAAAAATAATATAAAAATTTATGTACAGATTTATATAAAATACATCTTGTTGTATTTGCAGTAAATTTATCTTTGTGATTAAAATTTTTTTTATACAAATATAAAATGTGTTGGAACTAACATCTAGATGGTTTTATGCACTCTAAGGTAATTCCCCGAAGAGGGTTTATAGGTGAGCTAAGGTAAATTATGAACCCATAATATTGTTTTCACTAACATAAAACTTATTTGCATCAAATTTCATAAAAAAAAATATTATTTTTAAAGCATTTCTGAGTCTTAAACTATATTCCGGGGGGACATTTGTATGGGGGCTTGGTAAAATAATGGACCGACCACTAACCATTTGAATAGCCTTAGTCCTTGTGGCATAGAAGAACTTTGTCCTTGTGGCATAGAAACCAAATTTCATTCAATTATATTCAAAATTGCTGTACTTTGTGCCCAGGGTTTACATGGGCTGCAACTCAGCCGAAAGGACAGACAGCGTTAAGTCGATTGCTATTCTTTAAGTTATATCCCAACTAACGATGGTGGTGTAGGGTATTAAAATGATGTAAAAGAAACTTGGGAGCAAATTTATTTTGATTTTTTTGATATTTGACTTAATCAAATCAGATAAGCCATTTTTGGGTTATGCTTCCATACGTGTTATAAAGTTCTCGATTTTACAATATTTTTGCTAAAACTAAGTAAACTCACAGTTTGTTATTTATACCTTATATACCTTAGTACTTTAAAACAACATGTATCAGAACTTATACTATAATTTAGTAATAGGATTAAAATTATGAAAATATTTCTGGCCTACATATTTTCAAACAGAAGATTTATAGTCTTTTTCCTTCTCACATTTTTTCCCAAAAGTTTTAAAAATACTACAAAATTTTTGGAACGTACATATATAGAATCCTAATGAGCAGTGTTGCCAGTTTAGCCTTTTTAACATTGGTTTTATCATTTAATAATCTTATGTTATCATATATAAACTAATTTAATCATATCTATAATCTCATTTTATCATATATATAACTCCATTTTATTATATATATCAACTAATTCCATCATATATATAATCCCATGTTTTCAAATTTATATTTAAAAGTACCACGATATGTGATACATTCACCGTACTGTATAAAAACAAACCTTATCAATTTATATTTGTTCATATATGAACTAAATGAGAATTAATATACTAAGAAATTACTGGAACGTACTGAAAAATATACTAAAAAATTACAAGAATGTTTATTCAAAAGTTTCTAAAGCAAATACAAAAAAAAAAAAATAAAAAAAAAAAAATGGAATAATGTTTCTAAAATAAAAAAAAAAATTGTAAAATTAACTGAATGGTTGGAGCATAGATTAAAAGTTTAAAAAAACTGAATTGAAAAAAATTACCCAAATATGCACACATACTAAAATTGTGTTTGTTTTCAATGAAATTTGTTACTAACACATTCTTAGAATTAGGTTTTTTTGACAATCGACTTATGTTTTTGAAAACTGAACTTCATATCTATGTTATAATTCATTGGTTGTAGAATTACATTTTTATTTAAAGAATGAAATAAATGTTTGGATTTTCCATATATATGATTTCATCTAAAAATATTTATAATTCAGTGAAACATATTAAAATTTTGATTGGGGTAATCATTAAATTATTAAATAGAATCATAAACGTTGCTATCATGAACACGGTATTATTGAAATCAATGAAAAATTGCTATATAAACATTAAATAGTTGTGGTGATCATGCTGTAACCATGTTTTTTTTCTACGTGCAGCAACCACTGCAAAAGGAACGCATCGTCCAAAACTATGTAAAATTCAGTGAAGCATATTAAAATTTTAATTATGGGCAATCATTAAATGATTGAACAGAGTCATAACACAGTATTATTGAAATCAATGAAAAACTGTTATATAAACATTGAATAGTTTTGGTGATCATCTTGTAACCATGTTTTTTCTCTACATGCAACAACCGCTGCAAAAGGAACGCATAAATAAAAAAAGAAAAATATCTTCTAAAATATTCTTTTGTAAGCCCACATAAAACCAAATTTTACAGAATTTGTTATTTTTTTTAATGAAAAAGTACCTAAATGTTTCAAAAATATCATATTTATTCATTTTTTAATCAGTAGATTAATATTTTTGTCATATTTATGATAACTTTGTAAAATTTTGTATTAAAATTTATAAAGCTACTTCTTTGAATACCCTGTATGTCTTTAAATATGCAACCTCTTTTTCTTTAACTTTGTTTTATTGATTTTAAAGAAATGTGTCTTATTTCATTTGTAATTATTAAAAAAATTTCGATATCTTGTATAAAATTGTTTTTTTTTTTTTGCGAGTGGGTTTAATACATCTTTCGCTCTTGATCTTACTAAAAAAATACACAAGTAGTTTTTGAGATATGCTTTAATGTATATTACAACCTCTTTATTTTTACAAATAGCGAAAATTAAAATTCATTTAAAAAAATTTTAATTGGAGGCATATTTTTGATTAATTTCATATAACAGAAATTATTTGAAAACACCGAATCAGTGTTTCCCTAAGTAATCTCTTTGCATTTCACTGTATAACTATTTTCATTATTTTATTTGCTTAAATTTATCTAACTGTGGTTTTCAAACATTATTTCCTTAAACTTCCTTAATCAAATACAAACTGACAAATGTATTTGTATTCGTGCATAAATTTGAATATATATTTATATGTCTATGTAAATTTTTCCACAAATAGTATATTTCCGTTTAATGTAAATAAAATTTATTTTCCATTTGCTTCATCCACACTTACCATTTATGTCAGTTACTCGTGCAAATGTTGAATTGTACAATTTGTTAGCGTCATCGCCAATCCCTTCCAAGGCGAACAATGAGTCAAATAATGAAGAAGCTGTTGATGATGATGCTGACATTGACGGGGATGTTGTAGCTGCTGTTGATGTCGTTACTGCTGTTATTATAGCTGTTGGTGTTGATGTTGGTTGTTTGAGAGCAGCTCTATCAAAATTATCACTATTTGCCATTATTGTTGCAAGAGTTGTTTTTGCTGTGGATGCCATGACAACAATGTCGTCAATTTGTTTAACATTGAATGGATTACCAAGAAGAATTGTTATTAGTAATAAATGAAACGTTTCAATTATGAGTGTGGCAACATTTTTAAACTTAAACCACATTTTGATGCTTTACATACTTGAGCAAATTTGAAGCAGTTTTAAACATTTTAAATTATCAACAATTTTTTACCTTTTTCTTTACATTCTTCAAAATTAAACAAATATTAAATTTAATTATTCAGATTTTAATTATGCATAGCAATTAGGTTGGTAGAAAAAAAGTCATTTAAATTTAATTTGTTTGAACTTTTCCATATTTTTTATGATTATATACATAGAGTGTATTTTTTTCTCTTTTTTTTTTTAAATTAATTAAATAGTTTTTGTTGTGGCAATTTTATATAGTTTTCTAAGTGCGTTTATTTTCAATAGACCACTGGATGCATTCATTTAGATTCTATTATTAATTATGATTTCAATTAACATCAAAGATCTGTAAAAAAATAAACTAAAATTATATTATTTTAGTTTATAAAAATCATACATGCATTTATTACATTAAATTTGTAGAGCTTTTTAATTAAATTTGATATTGTGGATTTTTTATTCAATTAAATCAGTTATTTTTTTTGTCATTGTTTTATAAGTATTTTTAGTTTTTATTTATTTTATTTTTATACTTTTAATTATCATTTTATTTATAACACGCTGTGTTGAAATAAATTAATCATACGCAGCATTGTACTGTTAATAATAAAAATTTATTAAATTCAAAGTCATTTAGTTAATTGGAAATATATTAGATTGTGATTATGTGACAATATTTCTAATGAAATAATTTACATATTACATATAAGTAATGATTTAGGAATAGAAAAATAAATGTCTGATAATACAACCATAAGTTTATTACTTTAAATCAGAGGTTTTTATATAAATTATTTTCACAAACTTTGTAAATTGTGTGATATCCAGTCTTGCCAGGACATGTTAAAAAAAAGCTTCAATTAATTTTTATAAAAGTCACAAAATGCTAAATGATCCAAAAACTAAAGCCACTAAAATCTTAATAAAAAATCTAATTCATTAGTTAGTACGAGAGTACACCTAGGGCGCTTCGCTGGCCATATAAATTTGAATTAAAATAACAAAAAATTCTTACTTGTAATAACAAAATTTATTTCATTGCAGCTTTTTTTATAAAAAAGTAATAATAACAATAATGAGACAACATTTTTGAATGAGAGAGTTGTATATACATGTGATAATATATAGTACAATAAATTGACACTCATGTGAGTTGTGGTATATGTATTAGTAGTAGTTTTAACCGCTTATAACTTCTTAAATACTGAAAGGATTTTAACTAAATCTATATTCTGCACATCTATGGGAAAATATCATTCTACTACGATAGTATAGTTATACCCTACACCACCAAAGGTGGTTGGGGTATATACCGCTCGATTCAGAATCACTTTTTGAGTCGATTTAACGATGTCCGTCCGTCCGTCTGGTTGGCTGGCTGGTTGGACGGCAGGCTGGCTGTCCATGTAAAGCTTGTGCGTAAAGTACAGGTCGCAATTTTAGAGATAATT
>MINK01004730.1:0-38381 GCA_001735545.1 Phormia regina
AAGTCAGCCTTTTAATTGTAGTAATACTGCAATGACCAGGAGTCCAAATTATAGCATAATCCTCAAAAGATGAATTATTTATAGGATTGTGTTTCAGTTTCACACATAAAAAAATTAGTCGAGGTTATATTTTCTATGTCGGCTTACATAAAGCAAGTTTGCAATTATCAGGAGTCGGTTATTTATTACATTTCTTAAGAGCGGAATTTTTGAAATTGGAAAATGATAGATGCCTCTTAATAAAATAGGAATAACTTCAAATTCCAGTCCATAATTTATTTTGGAAAAAAAATCAAAAAAAGTGCCAGTTGAATTGAAATCACGTCTAAATGTAGAAGAACCATTGTTATTACAGCAAAAGTCAGAATTATCTTTGAGTTCAGAAAGTTTAACATCTCTTGGCGCCCAAAGTACAGGCTTTAGCATTAAAATCACCACAAAGTAAAATATTATGAAAGGATTTGAGGAAATTGAGAAGTTTCAGCATTTCAGAATGGAAATCAGGCAAAACTAACTATAGGCGGTTCAAAATAAACTGAAGCTAATACAAATTTTGTAGGTAAATTTACAGTCTGTGCAATAGTATAATATTAAAAAAACGTAGTAAAATTGATTATGCAAAAACGAATGGATTTTTTTTAAATGCTATGGCAACAGATTGTCATAATCTTTCCGTAATCCCTCTAAATCGGAAAACATTGTTTCTTTTATAATTTATTTCGCAATTTAAATAATTTTTATTTTATATCTATTTAATACATATTTACACTAAATAAATTATTCAGATTAGAATCTATTACTCACTATTTTTATTAGAATCATATAGTTCTTCTAGTGCAACCACAACATTTTCTGTTTCCACTTCAACCGTTTCATTTGTTAACGTTGCAGTTGCGTTATTAATATTCTGCTCTTGTTGTTGTGCATTTAATTTTTCTTTATAATGCTGAATTTTATGTTCTTTAAGATCTGCTGAATATTTAAATGCTTCTGGACATTGATCACAAAAATAGGTTTTTTCACCTACATGAGTGCGCAAATGTTTAACCAAATCACCACTGGCTGCATAAGCACGATCACAAAAAGTACACATATGAGGCTTTTCACCAGTATGAGTGATTTTATGACGTTTTAAGTGACGCTTAAAAACAAAGCTGGAATCAAAATTATTTTTATCTTAATGTACTTTTAAAAAATTATGTAATTTATTATACCTCATATTGCAATCCTCACATTTGAAAGGTCTTTCGCCAGAATGTTTAAATTTATGAGCCTTTAATGAATCTTGTCTGGTAAAAGCTGAACCACATATTTCACATACATGAGGTTTAAGTTTGGTGTGAGATGTCATATGTTTGGTCAAATTTACTTTGACATAAAACTTCATGGGACACTCAGGACAATGGAATTTTTTTTCACCATGTCTTTGTAAGTGTTGACGCAGAACATTGGCTGTTTTGAAAGATTTGCCACAATGGGGACATAAAAAGGGAGATTCGCCTGTATGTATGCGAATATGATCTTTTAAGGCGGTAGTATTAGGAAAACCTAAAAATATACTTTTTTTTATAGGGAACTAATTTAATAAATAAACTTACTTTTCTCACACAAATCGCATTTATGTTTCTTATAGCCCATATGCTCATTTATATGATCATTTAAATGATTTTCCACAGGAAAAGCCTTTTCACATAAATGACATTTATATGGCAAGACATCAGGATGTTTGCAATTCATATGTCTTGTAACAGCAGCCATAGTCTTAAGATTTATATTACATACTTGACATTTAAAATCTCTTTCTGCATGCATGACCCTATGAGCTGCCAAAGCTCTTGTTTGTTGAAATATCATGGGACAGTCTGGACACGGATAAGGCCCACCTGCCAAGCTTATTTCTACGCCATTATGTTTGGTGCTTATATGAGTTTTAAGTTTTCGTTCATTGGAAAAACGATAACTGCAAATATCACATACGAATTCATTGTCCGGATCATGGACTGATAAATGTTTGGTTAAAAGATTCTTTTTAGAAAATATTTTATTGCAGTGAAGGCAAACTTTATTGCTGCTGCGTTTTAAAGGTACTTTACGACGGTATTTCCTTTTAGGCTTAATATCTGAAGAAGTTTTGTTCAAGTTATCAAAGAAAGTGCTATAGAAATTTTAATTAAAATAATTAGAAAGTATATATGTATTTTTACAGAGTATAATTTTACTTATCACTATCCTCTTTATCCTCATTTGGCCAATATTCCTCTGAACTACTGACATCTTCGTCCGGGCAGCTTTCATTTTGCGTTTCAATTTCTAGTTTAACAGCTTCTAATTGATGATCTGGACTAGTCGCCTCTTTAATATTAAAAGGTTTATGACAGCTATTAGAGTTTTCTTCATGAGGTTCTTTTTTAAAATTATCCATTAAAATATCTGTTTCCTCCGTAATATCCATAGGATTTATTCCAGCTAAAGCAACCACCATTGAACCTTCAATAGCTTGTTCTTGTTGATTTAAAATATTTCTTAATTCCTTATTACTTTTTACACACATTTTAACAAATTCATAAGCTATTTGTAGTTTGCCAAGACATTCTTTACATATCTCCACCGGCAAGGGAACATCATCCATTTCCAAATCAAAATTAGGTATAGATTGATTAAGCATTTCCTCTATTTGTAGATCATCCTTAATAAATTCGCGTAATTTATGCATATCATTAGACTTAGTTAAGCAGGTACGACATATACGACCAAAAAGAATTGAAGTCATTTTCTTTTAAATATATAAAAATAATAATTAAAAGAGATTATGATTTATTAATATTAGCTTATTGTAAACAAAGCCAAATTGTTGATAACAAACAGCTGTTTGAACTTTGTTATCGATTGTTGACATTTGTATAAAAAGTAATGAGAATGGTTAGCATGGTACAATTACAGTGAAGGTAAATTCTATATTTTCTATCTCTAGTCTTAACTATTATTAAAATGTAAAAATATACATAACCATAAGAACCATAGAACAGAACTAGAAGTTTATGTGAGAGTGACCCTATATTAAATTTTCAAAAAATTTACTCATTTTTATGAATGTATGAATTAGACTGTATGAAAACCTAATTCTTACAATTGAATTAGGTTTTTTTCTCTGACATAAATATCTAGTTGTTAATCTATGATAAGAACTTTTTTTGAATATAAGTTCGTATTTTTATTCAATTTCAAATGTTAGTAAGAAATTACAAATAATCATTTATTACTATACTGAAAAAATTAAATTAATCAAATTTAATACGTAACAAAGTTTTGCTAATCTTACTTAAGTTTTAAAAATCATATTTATTGTTCAATGAATTTAGCAAATTTCACGTTTTTTCTTATTAATTCCACGTATTTACTTTAAATTGGTAACTTGAGGATTTTATTTGGAAATTTCATACAAAAACAAAATGTTTATTTCATTTAATACATATTAGCACTACATAACTTATTCATAGTGAAAATCTTCTTTCACTCATCATCATTTTTATCAACTTCATATAATGTTTCCAGGGTAACTACAGCACTCTCAGTTTCCATTACAACTGTTTCATTGGTAAGCACATCACTTTTAACATCATTTTCTTGTTGTTGTTGCTGCTGCTGCTGCTGCTGAGAATTTATTTTTTGTTTATAATGCAAAATTTTATGATCCTTAAGATCAATCGAATATTTGAATGCTTCTGGACATTGGTCACAGAAATAGGTTTTTTCACCCACATGAGTACGCAAATGTTTAACCAAATCCCCACTGGCTGCATAAGCGCGATCACAAAAAGTACACATATGAGGCTTTTCACCGGTATGCGTGAGTTTATGACGTTTCAAGTGTCGTTTGAAGACAAAGCTAAAAAATACATTATATAACTTAAGAGAGAGTTTCTTACTTAATTATATTTATATTATCATATTACCTCATATTACAATCCTCACACTTGAAAGGTCTTTCACCGGAATGTTTAAACTTATGAGCCTTTAGTGAATATAATCGGGTGAAAGCTGAGCCACATATATCGCAAACATGTGGTTTCAATTTAGTATGTGAGGTCATATGTTTATTTAAATTCTCTTTGAAATAAAATTTCATGGGACATTCGGTGCAATGGAATTTTTTCTCACCATGTCTTTGTAAATGTTGACGCAAAACATTAGCCGTTTTAAAACAATTGCCACAGTGGGCACATAAAAATGGTGATTCGCCAGTATGTACACGAACATGATCTTTTAAGGCGAAAGTAGTTGGGAAACCTATAAAATTATTAAAGTTTTATTAAGTTGCCATACAAAAATTTATACTACTAAACTTAAGACGTACTTTTCTCACAGAAATCACATTTGTGTTTTTTATAACCCATATGCTCATTTATGTGACTATTTAATTGATTTTCAACCGGAAATGCTTTTTCACATAAGTTACATTTAAATGGCAAAACATCGGGATGTTTACAATTCATATGCCGGGTAAGGGCAGCCACCGTCTTAAGATCCATTTCGCATACCTGACATTTAATATCTTTTTCCGCATGCACTGTACTATGGGCAGCAAGAGACCTTTTTTGTGAGAAAATCATGGGACAATCCGGACAGGGATATGGTCCACCTGATAAACTTAACTCCACGTCTGTATGTTTACCATTTACATGAGTTTTAAGTTTTCTTTCGCTGGAAAAGCGATAACCACATATATCGCATACAAATTCATTATCTGGGTCATGTACTGGTAAATGTTTCGTTAATAGGGTCTTCTTGGAAAATACCTTATTGCAATGAAGACAGGTATTAACGCTACTGCGTTTTAGGGGAACTTTTCTATGATATTTTCTCTTGGGTTTAATATCCAACGAGGTTTTACCCACATTTTCAAAGAAATTGCTAAAGAAGTTATGTTAAAGCTTTAAGTATAAAAAATGCTTGAAATATTAAACTCACCTATCACTATCCTCTTTATCATCATTAGGCCAATATTCCTCCGAACTACTAGCGTCCTCATTATGTTGAGTTTCATTTTGCAATTCAATTTCAAGTTTAACCATTTCTACGTTTTGTTCTCCATCTTCAGCTTCGTTATTATTGTCGTTGGTATTTTCGTCATGTGGTTCTTTTTTAAAATTATCCATTAGTATATCAGTTTCTTCTGAGATCTCCATAGGATTTACTTCAGCCAAGACTGCCATCATTGAACCTTCAATTTCTTGTTCTTGTTGGTTTAAGATATTCTTTAACTCCTTATTGCTTTTTGTACACATCTTAACAAAATCATAAGCTATTTGTAGTTTACTAAGACACTCCTTACATATTTCCACCGGCAGAGGTATATTATCCATTTCAAGATCAAAATTGGGTATGGATTCATTAAGCATATCTTCGATTTGTATATTTTGTATACATTCGCGAAGTTTATGCATATCGGCTGATTTTTGGAGACAAGTACGACAAATTCGACCCAATAGCATTGTAATAATTGTATTTTTATTAAGAAAATTAAACAAAAAATGTATTTAATATGTACAGCTTGTAAACAAAAGCGAAAATGAAGTTAACTAATTTTCCATTTACAGCTGTTTTACGGTTTT
Organism: Phormia regina; assembly: GCA_001735545.1. Classification (NCBI taxonomy): domain Eukaryota; kingdom Metazoa; phylum Arthropoda; class Insecta; order Diptera; family Calliphoridae; genus Phormia; species Phormia regina. Next base: position 5,613 of record MINK01004730.1, read on the forward strand.
ATCGACTGTTGTTAATTTGACATGCACAAGAAATGGTTGACTTGTCAGAAAATAAAAGGTAAATATAGCTTTTTACTTCAGGTTGTCATGTGGTAATTAATTTTTTACTAGTCGTCTTCACGTAACATAAAATATTTAACATTAACACTAACATCATGTTAATAATAAATGTAGATCGTTCAATTTTTTTAACATTTGATTTTATAACATCCCTTGAAAAGTCTTCATTTATCATTAACATGACGTTAAGTATAAGTAAGACAATCAAATAGTTAATAAAATACTTGCTGCTGAAACTACTTTTAAGCATAAAAGTAGGCATTAACGGAAAATAATTATTTATTGGTTGCATTATTACCCCACCCCCCTTTTTTAAATCAGTTTTTAACAATCTAAAAAATAACTAATTCAATTATTTTTAAATAGTTATTTGTATTATTTATATTTTTAGTAAAGGCAATTATAATTACATATGGAATTTTTTTCATCTTTTGCATGTTTAAATAAAATAAAAATCCTATCATCTAATAGCATATGCTTTTTAGTATAGTAGTTACTTAATTTAAATGTTTTTTTCTTTTAAATATATAATATATTTATTATTTATGCATTCACTTCCATAACATTTTGTTCTTCTTTCATTTTTAAAGCCGCTGCCTCGTCTTTAGCCTTCTGTTCGGCCTCCTTTTGCAGACGATAATGTTCCCATTCGTGATTCCTTAAATCAGCCTGATATTTATAAGCGGCCGGACATTGGGTACACATATAAGTATTTTCACCTACATGGGTGCGTAAGTGTTTATTCAAATCATTGCTTTGAGCATAAGCTTTTTCACAGAATTTACACTTGTACGGCTTTTCGCCGGTGTGTGTACGTAAGTGGCGATTTAAATTCATTAAACGGGGGAATCTGTAAATAATAGCAAGTGTTATATAAAAGCTTAAACCATTAAGATATAATAAACTTACGCCATAGGACATTGATCGCATTTATATCGTTTTTCTCCCGTATGCAAAATTTGATGTTGATGTAAAGTATCTACCCTTGAAAAGCGGGCTCCGCAGGTCTGGCATACATGATTTTTACCCTCCTGATGCGACATTAAATGTATGTAACGATCCGAGGGACATTTAAAACGTTTGGGACAATGTGGACATGTATAGGGTTTGTCATCACCATGACGTTGCATATGCTGGCGCAAATTACTAGGTCTGTAGAATTTTTTACCACACAATGTACATAAATAATTCAAATCTCCCGTATGAATGCGCATATGTTGTTTCATGGCGAACTTAAATGAAAATGCTAAGATTTAAATAATTAAATTAAATTTTAACATCCTTCTTAAAAAAACAACAACAAAAAGAGCTTACATTTATCACAAAGATCACATTTAAAGTTTTTAATACCCATATGTCGATTTGTATGTATTTTTAAATGTTCCTCCACCACAAATGTTTTTTCACATTTATCGCATTTATACGGTTTAATTTCCGGATGTTTTTTACTCATATGTTGAGCCAAACCACCCACATTCGAATAAGCGGATGGACAATAACTGCACACGTGTGTCTTTTCTACATTTTCCGGTTTAGTTTCGGCCACTTTGGGATTTGGATTCTCCTCGGGATGATGTTTTTCCATATGTTTCTGTAACATGTGGGGATATTTGAAACGATCCCAACACAAAGCACATACAAAACGATGGGCCTCTGTATGTTTTTTCATATGACGAACACGCTGTTTTTCAAATCTGAATGTAGCATCACATTCCTCACATTTATACTGATTTGAGGACGGTTCGGCTTTTGTCTTTGCTGCCGGTTTATCTTTTTCTGCATAATCTGAATCACTATCATCCGATGATTCGGCCTGATTATCATCATTCCAATTATCATCGTTATCATTGTCCTGATCCATATCAATTTCTTCGGGTTTAAATTCTTCATCATCAGCTTTTATGGAATTTTTCTCTATCTTGGAAGTATTTTGGTGGTCTTTGTGCTTACTGTTCATATGTTTTTGTAACATATTATCTGTGGTAAAAGTCTTGTTACATATTTTGCATTTATTTAAATGCTTTTCATTATCATCGTCACTGCAACGATGCTTGGTAAGTTGATAGCCATATTTAAAGTAGCTATTGCAGCTGGAACAGTGATATGGAGTCTTTTTGTCAACAGTTTTAACAGGTTTACGTTTCTTTTTGTCATTTTCCTTGGATAGGTCACTGTAAATAAATTAATTTTTAATAGAAAAATTTAAGTAAATTTTTTTTATCGAAAAGGAAAGTGTTAATTTTTGAAAATTTTCAAATTAATTTTTTTAAGCTTTGAATTTTTAATTTTTAAAAATACCGAATAGAAAATTTATTTTGATAATAAAATAAAAAAAATTTTAATATCCAAAAGTTTATTCTTTTTTGCAACACTATCTTACCTTTCATTATCAGATTCAGTTTTCTTTAAAGCACTTAGAGGTATATCCTCGTCATCATCATCTTCATCACTGGCAACTTTTCTTTTGTCTTTCTTACAGCTTTTTGAATGTTTTTGTAAATGGCTTTTACTTTTAAAACGCTGTGTGCATTTGTGACAAACAAAGGGATGTGTAGACTCATGTTTACGACGATGACGTTTCAACTGAGAATGTTTTACAAATGATTCCTTACATTCCAAGCAAGGAAAGCGTCCCACAGGAGGGCGACCCGAAGAAGACGAAGAAGCTGATTTCACAGAAGTATCCGCACAAGCTCTTATTTATAAAAAAAAAAAAAAAATTAAACATTTCTTTTTTACATATATATTAATATTCTATTACTACTTACAGTTCATCTTTTTCCTCTGCCTCATCATCATCCGTAGCATTTTCCCATTTATTACCATTTTCCACATTTTCAAAATCCTCCAACATCTCATTATCAAATTTTTGCTCTCCATCCCCCTCCACCATATCATACTCCACCTTAATTGGATCTGGTTCATCTTCATTTTCCACCTCACCCGCCATTGGCTGCTGCTGTTGCTGTTTGACTTCGGCCTTTTGTGATTGTTCCCAGATTTTCTGCATTTGTTCGTTGGTATTCATGCATAGTTGCTGGAAACGGTAGGATATTTGTAAATGTTCCATGCATAAATCACAAATTTCTTGAGGCACTGGAAATTCGATATTGGCATGTATGCCGGAGACAGTTTTCATTAACATTTCATTCATGGTTAGACACTCGTCGGTGGTGTCATTTAAATCATGTAAATTATTCGATTTACACATGCACACTCGACACACCCGTCCATATATTTCGAGTATTAACATATTTAACAAAACTTTGTGATGTATTTTTCTGTTGTCAAAACGTTAAAAATTTAATTAATTAATAAAAATACTATAAAATGTTTGTGATTTTCTGTACCCCTAAGATATGTAAACAATAGTAAACTGTATTATCTACAAGAAATGCATCAACCCTGCAGCATACAAAAAGAGAAACGATTTGAAAGTGTTACACAGAGTGTTTACGCATTAACAAGGATTTGGTATACACCCTGTTGTAACGGATGAATAATGCAGGTCAATTGTATGAAAATTTCCGTTAATTTTATAAATTATTTTTAAAAAATTTGATTTTTATCATTTGTATTATTAAATAATGAATTTATAAACATTATGAAAACGGAACATCAATTTCTTAATTAGAATGGTTTTTAATTAGAAATGTTTGAATGTTTTATATTGTCTTTTTTTCATGATAATTTACTTTAAAACATGCATTTCAAGATGTTTTACGTTATGAATATTTTATACACATACCTAAGTTAAACAAAAAATTTATTTAATCTTTGCTTTCGAAACAAAAAAGTTCAGAACCCCAGATAATAATGTCTAACTAATCAATATTACTAAGCATTATACAAATTGTTAACTTAATCTAGTTATTAAAAATCATATTAAATAGTAATTTATTAACTCTTTAAACAATAACAAGTTATTAATAAAAAATGAAATTATTAGTTTTTGTGTTTTGCGCGTTTGTGTTTCAGGTAATTTGTTTTGTAACAAGAAATATAAATTAATTTGTTTAACTCTGTCTTTAAATTTTTTTCAAGGGTTATGCTCGTTCATCATATGAGTCCACACAACAGGATAATGATTACCTAAACCCTTATTCCTCATATTGGTATTCATCAGCGGCCTCCTTTCCAGAGGCCTATTCCTACAAAATCGAAGTAACAAAACGCATAATGAATTCCCATCCTTTGTCTGGTCTAACACAAATGCAAAATAAACTTTTTGAGATGGCCAATAAAAAATTAGACGAATGTAAAAAACCTAATGGCAGACAGTTGGATAACAATTGTATGCTGAGTATCAGAGGAAGAATGATGCGAATGATAACTTCTGCTGAAAGTATTGCTCCCTTGAGACGTGGAAATACGGATTATTTATTATAAAATGATTTTATTTGAATTTTGTGGTTTGTAAATTCTTGCAAAATTAATTAACATAAATTAAGAATTTTGTATACAATACCAGGAATAAATATTAAAAAAAAAAATAAATTTTAAACAACTTAAATTAAAATTGTACACAAACAACTTAAATCTTTATAAATTAAAATTCAACATATTTAAAAAGTATTAAGGTCCAAGCACCCGAAAATGTTTTATTTTTCAATCAAAATAAATATCTTTAACGGTCAAAATATTATTTCATTTGTTAAAAAAATATATGAGGGATTATTACTTTTAATATAAATATCCATCATGATGAAAAAAATAAATTTCTTTAAAAAATTTTAAATATTTTTTTTCACGAAAATTGACACACAAATAGCACCAGTGCCTGTGGTTGTTGTGGGCTCTTTAAGAACGCCCATATTTTAAACCCATTTTTTTAAAAACTCAAACGGGAGAAAATATTTTACAGCTCGTAAATAAATAAAAAATATTACATAGGTTAGGTTAGGTTGTATTGGGAACCGTCTTAGGCTAAGCTCATTTGGGTCCAAGTAAGGTCCCGTTGTGTTACCATAAAAAGCTCCCGCAGCGAGAAGTCCTAATATTTCTAACCATTCGATCTTTTGTGGTCCCTTCAAAAGTTGTCGTTTCCACTGTGGAGAGACAGGAAATAGCCGTTGGTCTCCAAAGGAGGACAGTGACATAGAAGATGTTCTGTGGTCTTTACAACACCTGCGCCGAAGGTCCAGTGATCTGTAAAAAATATGACAAAAAAGTAATAAAAATAATTAAAAGCCAATAAATTGTTCTATTTTTAGTAAATGTTTTATATTTACTATTTTCGTATATTAACAGTTTTGATAAGAAGTTATAACTCATAATTTCTTTAAAAATGTCTGTTCATTTGATTCTAAATGGTTTTTATTTGGATATGTGGTTTAAATTCTTAAACTTTTTATTTAAATTGCAGTGGAATCACGTCTCAACCATTTCAAAAATTATTTTTACAAATGAAAATCCTAATTCTAATATTAATATCTTAATCTTAATATATATTATAAAAATGAAGTGTAAGTTTGTTTGTGCGTCAATCACGTATATAACGGTAGTGGTTGTAGGTTTTATAGGATCTCGATTGGATGTTACGCCCTAATTTCACACCTACTTCTTTAAAAATCTTAAACGGCTGCACCGATTTTCACGAAATTTGACACACAGATATTACCAGTGCCTGTGGAAGTTATAGTCTATGTAAGAACTGAGTTGGATGTCACGCCCACATTTTTATACCCACTTTTTTAAACTATTACTGTAGTAAACATATGATATCGCCTAATAAGGGATAGTGAAGCGCACCGGGTTACGCTTGTAATAAATAAAATTAAAACAATTTCTTTAAGTCTTCTTGATTCATATAGAAAAAAGTTTTAATATTTAAGAAATTATTCTTAAATATTATGAACTAAAATCTATGAAACTAAATTTTTATATTTATGTACAAACTATTTTCTGTGTATCAAAAAATAAAATAAATAATAATAATAATAATAATAATTAATGTTAAAACAACATAGTTTTAAAATTGCAAATGTTATTGTCTTCTAAAATCTATGTAGATATATGTATGTAGTTATTTCGAATATAATAATTAAAAATCTATTTATTTAATCTCATCTATCTAAATAAAAAAGGTTCAATAACCTTAATAATGCATGTGAAACAAATCAATATTTTTAAAAGATAAGATTTAAATTTGCAAACTTAAGCAATTTTTTAAAGTCTTTTAATGAAAAATCATTATAAAAACCCTTTAGAATCTCAGAATATTAATTATTAATTTGTTAACTTTTCAAACAACAACTCATTAATAATAAAATAAAAATGAAATTATTCGTTATTATCCTTTTGGCTTTAATGGTCCAGGTAATTTTTTCTTATAAGAAATATATTAATAAAAAATATTAAAATACTTTTTTATAGGTTTATGCTTATTCATCTTTTGAATCTTCAGAAGAGGATAGTGACTATCTAAGACCTTATTCCTCACATTGGTATTCAACAGCTGCCTCTTTTCCAGAGGCCAAATCATTTAAAACCAAAGTTACTAAACGCATAAAGAATTCTCATGCTTTGTCTGGAAAAACAAAAATTCAAGAAAAGTTGTTTGAAATGGCTAATGAAAAATTGGAAGAATGTAAAAAACCTCATGGCCATGAGTTGGATAAGCATTGTGTGGGACGCATTACAGGAAAAATGATGCAAATGATTACTTCTGCTGAAAATAATGTTCACTTAAGACGTGTGAATATGGATTATTAAAAATTTTTTAATGAGTTGATTTGGATTTGATTTTGTTATACTAATTTAAATTGTTGTCAAAAAATGTTTTATTAAATTAAATTATGAATGCAGTTTAACTATTGATATTCTGTTGTTATTTGTATATAAGATGAGCGTCAAAATTATAAATTCACTTTTCTTTACACCGTGTTTTAAAATTACAAGAGGTATTTATTGCTATGAGGTGTTCTTATATAGAAAGGCGTTTTGAATTATTTATTTGACAATTGATCTTTTTGTAGTCAAAAATGTGAAGGTCAATTAATTTCTTTTCTCCTAAAAAAAAAAAAAAAATACTATTTATTCCTTGACTGTCTTTATTTTTTGATTTATAAAAATTATTAGGAAATTAATTATTTTAATTCTAAAAGTGTTCCTAGGAATTCATCATGCCCAGCTTTAAAATTGTCCACTTTTAAATATCCCTTCAAATTGCACCGCCGTTTTGTAAGATAAAAATGCACAACTAATCCTAAAATGATTTCACGGTTTTAAAAAATCTCGAGAATAACGTACTAAATTAGCGGAAAGCGGGACATGACAAATCGCAATTTAATTAATATATAATTAATTGCGATTTGTCATATATATCAATGAAAAGATTAATATATATATCAATGAAAAGATATTTATAAGTGCTTTTAAATGACATCAATATATTAAGATCCGATAATTATTAATAAAGATATTCATGAAAATATATTGAAACTTTGAAGGCATATCTCATAAACCGAGCAAGAGCGTCAAAAATTTTTGTTGTACTATAATTACAAGTTAAAGTACTATATAAACACTATCAAAATTGTTTAAAAAATGAACTGTGCCAAAGATCTTGATTTACGCCTATAAAAGAAATAAATTTTAAAATAAAAGAGTTAAAAAATAAAATTTTTATTGATATTTAGAATCCAATGAAGAAGAAACTGTTTACAGCGGTTTATATACTTTATTTTATATTCTAAAGACGATTACAGTCATAGGATAATCGATACAACAGTTTCTACAATATTTGTTTACAACTAAAATTTTATATGTATTTACATTCATACATACGTATGTTTATATTGAAGTATTTTTAGTTTTTTTTTTGGAAAACAGAACAGATATTTTGCTTTATTTAAACGATAAATTAAAATTTTGCTAATGAAAAATAACAGTCTGGTTGCTTTAACAAATTTTTTAATAATTTGTTTTTATCTATTTCTGTTTTTATTATCTATACATGAAAAATAGTGTTTTCAGAAGTGACCTGGAAACAATCGTATCACTGGAATATAGAAAAAAGTTGAGAAACATTAAATTGAATTGATTTTCGTAAACTAACTCTTGCCTCAATCGTGAACTCTATCAAAATATGGATCCCTTGCATTATTTATGTTTAACCTGTCTTTCCAAGCCTCTGCTAGCTCACAATCTTAATGATATTATTTTTGAAAATCTTACAATATTGGATATCTTTAAAAAGCTAATTCCTAACGTCTTGAAAGATCCAGAATTACCGTTGCCTAATTGCATATGTAACGAATGTGTGTACAAACTTGTTACATATTCTACATTTCAAAAACAATGTTTGGATTATATAAATTATGGAAGGAAAATTTTAAAGATTGTTAAAGAGGAAATTGAAGAATTGGAATTTGGTAATATGGGCCTTGATGAAGACATGATTTCGAAGGAAATTCGTAGTGAAAATGGAAAATACAGAAAAAGTCCTTTTAGGGAAATTAGCTTAGATCATTCCTCGTATAAACTAAAGGTATTTGCTGATAATTCAAGGGATTCATAGTGTGTGTAGAAGCGAAATATTTGAGTACAGTGCAAATGAAGAAGTTAAATTAGAAAATAATAGCGAAAAGTAAGTGAAAACTAGGTAAAAAATATGATTTTAATTTTTTATTGTTGATTATTAAAAAAACATTTAATTTCCCACTCCAAAGAGATGACGAATTTATGTACAATATGTGGCAAAAGTTTTAATCGTTCCGGTGACTTTTGCGATAAAAGGTTAGACAAGAAATTTTATAATTGGATTTAACTTATTTAATTATTTACTATATTTCAGCTTTAATTCTTCATCAAATATGAAGTGTCATCGAATAATACATACGGACGAAAAGCCGTATAACTGTCCATTTTGTAATAAAACATTTCGTGTTCATCTAAATGAATGGACTACTGGAACTGGGTTAAGTGTAGAAGATAAAAAGTAAGTTTTGTAGAATTTAAATAAAATGAAAATTTATTTTCAATTTGTATTTCTAGAAAAAATTTATAAATTTCCATAATAATTTCAAATCACTTACTGTTCTCAATATGAAATCTTAAATAAAATAAAAGCGCTGTGAAAGTACAGGCAAGTAATTATTGTCTGTAATATAAAACAATAAATAATACGTTGTAGGATAAAATATAACATGACTACAAATCTTTATTAGTATTTGAGTAAAATTTCAAATAAAATACCTCAAATTCTTATTAAATTCTTATTTCATGCATCTTCCTATGAAATAAAATTGGTACATATGTATGTATGTGAATTTGATATTTCGTAATAAGGATTTGTATACAAAAAAAAAAAAAGAAGAAAAATACATAAATAAATAATATTTTAAGTCGATTAAATAAAAAAAAAAAATAAAAATAAAAATTTATTATCCGTTAATGCTTACATACTTAAAAATAAAATATTATACATTTTTTACATATATATATGTAACATAAATTACTTTTCCTCCTTTCTCTTGAATTCCCCTTTTGCGGCGGCCATCTCTTTTTGATGCATACGCATGGCATGTTTCTTACAATCATAACTTTGACGAAATGATTTCTCACAATATGGACAGTCATAAGGTTTTTCGCCTGTATGTATTCTACGATGACATTTCATATTTGATGAAGAATTAAAGCTATAATATAAAGAATTACTAAATTAAATATTAAAAAAAATAATAATAATATACACCTTATTTTTACCTTCTATCACATAAATCACATTTGTAGGGTTTCTCGCCTGAATGTACTCGTTTGTGATGAACTATGGATGTACTGTTGGTAAAGCGTTTACCACATATCTCACAATCATAAACTGTTCCCCCTTTATGAATTTTTTTCATATGACAAAGAAGATCCGAGTTACATTTGAATTTTTTCGAACATTCAGAACATTGATAGGGCGTGGCATCGCCATGACGTAATATATGTTGTCTTAAGGTACCAGAACGATTAAAACTTTTGCCGCACGTAGGACACAAATAGGGAGTTTCTTTGGAGTGAGAGATTAAATGCTGATTTAAGGTACTATTCGAATCAAAACCTTATAATAAAAGGAAAATCATATATTAAAAACTAAATATTTATTATGGTTGCAAATCTACCTTTGTCACATTGTGGACACTTAAAAGTTTTTATGCCTAAATGGCGATTTCTATGTTTTATATAGTATTCTTCTTCTATGAAACCTCTATTGCAAAATTCACATTTATATGGATATTTACGAAAATGTTTTGTAGCTAAATGTAGATTTAACTCATGAGCTAACTTAAATGTTTTATTACATAAATTACATTTTTGTAATTCATTTGTCGTCAATACTTCTTGGCTGAAAGATGGGTTAAATTTTCAAAACAATTTATTGTTTAAAAAAATACTAATAAATGATTACCCCTGTTTATTAATTTTCTCGCTCAGGAGGATTTGTAAATCATCTTTATTATCAGTGAAAGATTCATTTCCAGTCTGTTCGTCAGACATTGCATTATCTTGTGATAAATTTTGTAAATCTTTTTCTGGTTTCTCATATGTTTCTAAATCAAAATCTTTATATTCATCAATAGAATCTCTTGTATTCATTTCCTCAGAAGATTCATCTTCTAAATCGATTATATTTGCACCATCTTCATTCTCGCCATCATACTTTTTCTTATGCTTTCGTCTCATATGAATTTTGAGTTCAGCAATTTCAAAATAATCTTCATCACAAAGTTCACATGGAAAAGGTCTTTCCCCAGTATGTGTTCTTTGATGGCTTTTCTTATGACTACGCGTTCTAAAGCTGAAAAAGGATATAATTGCAATTTCGTAACTCGAAAGTAAATTTTATAAACTAATCAATACTTTTCTTACGTTCGATCACATTGACTACATTTAAAAGGTTTGTCTCCATCATGTTTCAGCTTTTGATGTTGCAGCAACAATTCCTTTGTGAAGAAAAGTGAATCACAAAATTTACATCTATAGCGCTTTTTAACATGCAATGAACGATGCTTTGAATAATCAGAAATACATTTGAAAGTTTTTGAACATATTTTACATTTGTAAGGTCTTTCAGTGTTATGTCGCTGTAAATGCTGCTTTAAAGTAGATGAACGATTAAAGGATCTACCACAAATTGTACATGAAAATGGCGTATCATTAGAATGACATATTAAATGCTGCTTAAGAGTGGTACGAGAAACGAAAGCTGTTAAAAAGAATCATAATATATTTAGTTGATTTAAGTTACACATTATCATTTTCTTACCTTTGTCACATTCATCGCACTTAAAAGGTTTTAAATTCTCATGACTATTACAATGAGCGTCATAAGCTTCTTTCATATTAAAACCCCTATTGCATTTTTCGCACTGATACATTGATCTGTGTAAATGAGCTTGAGCCATATGAGATGCTAAACTTTTTGGTTGTTTGAATACTTTTTTGCAAAGTTTACATTGATTTGTGGTGCTGTTATAAATGGATAAATGTTCAACAGATTATTAAAATATTAAGGAATCAATTCTAATTTAAAAAATATCCGTTTTTTTCAGTTTCTGACTTACGCCTCTTCATTAAAATTTTCCAATTTATCTATAGATGCATTCTCTTCTATTTCACTATATTCAAATATCTTTTCACTCCCACTTTCACTTTCTGCTAAAGAATTTTTAGAGATTTTAGCAAAATCCATTGTTAGGGAATCCATGGTTGCTTCCTCAAAATGGTTTTCAAAGACTTTATCATTTTTATTTAGAGAAATCGTTGGAATTTCTTCTCCAATCTGCTCATTTTTATTCAATTCTAATTCTTCAATTTCCTGTTTAACTATTTTTTCCTTAAAATTTTCTTTCCACATTTGATATAAATTTTCTACAGAGTCCAAACATTGTTTTTGAAATGTATAAGCTGTCACCAGTTTATCCACACAATGGTTACATATACAATTGGGCAAGGGTAATTCATGATTTTCCATAAGGCTGGGTACTAACTTCTTAAGTATTTCTAATATTTTGAAATTTTCTAATATAATATCATTAAGGTTATGAGCTAAGCGAGGTTTGGAAAGACAAGTTAAACATAAATCATGTAAGGGATCCATATTGCAATAGTCTTTTTTATTCGTCCAAATTTAATCCATACATAAAAAGTTTGTTCAAGGTTTCTAGTTGTTATTTTTATGAAGTGATGTTCCAAAAAATATTTCTGGTTATATTATAACCATATCCATCAACTATAAGAAAAAATGTTAAAATTATCTTATAAGAGTAATGTATTCCACTCATTGTGTGGTAAGTTGCTAATTTGGTTAAACAAACAAAAATTATAATCTGTAATATTATTACCTCAAAATTTTAAGTAAACAAAATCGACATGTTCTTTGTCTTTGAGAAAAAATCTATATTTTCATTAAATTTAATAGAAATATGATTAAATTTTGTAAAAAATAAAAAATATTTCTCTGCTTGTAAAAAAATTTTAGTTGTAAACAAATAAATAGAAAACTGCATTACCGTTTAGCATATGTCAAAAACGATAATTAAAATAGTGTCAAAAGAAATAAGCCGCTGTAAACAAAATAACTACAATACTGTATTATCACGGCAAACATACATAACAGTTATAATAAAAAATAAGTTTGCCTTTTAAAGATTATTGTATTTTTTTGTTATTTAGTTATTTCTTATTCTTATATTGATCAATCTTATAAAAATAAATAAAATAATATAACTACTAATAGTTTATAAATTTTGCTAGCAATAAATTATACACAAAAGTGCATATATAAATAGAAAAAGTTAAAACAGTTTAATTTTTATATTTGACAAAAAGTTTTTGCTTAATATCCATTGAAAACATCCATTTAAAATATGATTTGTTAATTACAATTCGGAAAATTAAATTCAAAACTTCAACTGAAATAATTTTTAGAATGAAATTTGCACAAGGAATGACTTTATATAAAGTAATTAAAACTTCTCACTCCAGGTACATTTGTTACAATAAATTAAGTTTATCTTTTTATTTATTCATTCAAGTCAATCTTGTTTAGCGATTTTAATTTTAAAACATTTTTCTTATTTTCAGTTCTTTTTAAATATAAATATATGTAAGTAAAATAAAATATATACAGTTTTATGATTATTTATATTTTAATTGTTAAGATATTTTTTACTATATTTTCTATATTTCTCTGATGTGATTATTGCAATATATTAAAGGAATTTGCTTTAAACTAGTTCTTGTTGATACTGTTGCTCAAGTGATTGCTCTTGATATTCTTGCTGTGTTGTTTGTTCTTGAGTTTCTTCAGACAGTTTTTGTGACTGTTCTTTTTGAGACATTTTATAATGCAGCGATTGGTGATGCCTTAATTCGGCGTGATATTTAAAGGCCTTTGGACATTGATCACACATATAGGTATTTTTGCCAACATGTGTTCTTAAATGTTTAGTCAAATCTCCACTTGAGGCATATGCACGTTCACAGTATTTACATTTGTAGGGTTTCTCACCGGTATGGATGCGCATGTGACGTCGTAGGTGAGAAACTGTAAAAAAACTATGAAACAATTTATCTAATTATAATTAAAAAATTCGACTTAGATACCAAAAACTCCACTTACCTCATATTACACTGATCACATTTGAAAGGCCTTTCTCCCGTATGTAACAACTTGTGCTTTCCCAATGAGTAACTCCTCGAAAATCGGGAATCACATATATCACATGCATATGGTTTAACAGTTGAATGTGTTGAGGAATGTTTTATCACATCTGAACGACAATTAAAACGACTGGGACACTCTGGACACTGGTATTTCTTTAAACCCATATGTCTTTCCATATGCTGACGGAAACTACTAGCACTACGCAATGTTTTACCACACTGGGGACACAAATAAGCACTTTTACCAGTATGTGTTCGCATGTGATCTATTAGAGTCTTGGTATAGTCAAATTCCTTTTCACATATAACACACACTAAATTCCGATTGCCTTTATGACGATTTAAATGTTCTATTAGAAGAGCGTGTAACACAAACGTTTTGTCACATTGATCACATTTATGTTTCTCCACTTCGGGATGTTCGTTGGTAATATGTTCTGTTAAGAATTTTACAGACATAAAATTGCTCTGGCAAAAAGAACAAGGATAATTGGTTTCGAGAGCATTGCGTTTGTGTGATTGGCGATGGGCAGATAGAGAGGCCATTTTTTCAAAGCGCCTGGGACAATCAGGACATTGAAAGCCCTCGGGTCGAGTTTGCACGTTACGAAATAAACCAGTCATTTTTTCATGCATAAGTAAATGAGCTTTGAGGGTACTGACGGTGGCAAATCGATATTTACATATTGAACATTCATAAGGTCGGCTGGGAGAGTGAACAGAACTGTGACGTTTTAAGCGATAAGAACGATCGAATTTTTTACCACATATATCGCATGGAAATTTACCTTTTCTTTTGTTACAACTTTTGGGTCTGATGAAATTAAATATAATTTATTTACAAGGGAGTGTTTTATTATAAAATAATATTGAAAAGAAGCTTACTTTTCTATTTCACCTGCACTAGTATCTACCAAATCAATAGCCTTTTTAGTTTCTTTTGCTTGAGGTTTGGCAAAAAATTCACCGTCAGCATCATCACTGAGATAAATTAAAACGTTAATTTATTTTTGTTAGATTTTAATCAGAATTCGTTTTGATTTACTTACTCTAATTCCTCATAATCATCATTAAGCCAATCTGCACCTGTATTATCATTATCAATATTATCCGTAGGATCTTGACATATTTTATCCTTCACATCAACCTTGAGTTCATATGTTTCTTCTTTCTCTTTATTATTAGTTCCTATAGTATCCTCGCTTTTATTTTCGTTTACATTTTTGCAGTTATTGCTAATGAAATTCTTCTTCTTGTGTACTTTATAGTGGGCTGATAAAGAAGCCTTTTTCTTAAATACTTTGGGACAATGGGGACATTGAAATGTAAGCAATTCCTTGGAAACTTTACATTCTTCTGTTTCTATGTTGTTTTTGTTTTCTTGGTATTTATGTTCAACATTAAACTCATTAGTTTCATTTAGTTCTGAATATTTTGTACTAACATCTCCATTTACATGCGTTAACCTATGAGATTTAAAAGCTTTTTTCCTCGAAAAACTAGTATTGCAAATTTCACATACGAAAGTCGAACTTCTCTCATGTTTAGCTGCATGATGTTTTAGACGATTAATACTACGAAACACTTTACAACATGAGAACAAGACAAATTACCTGTACAGTTTTTTTGTTTAAGCAGTCTAAAGATAAATCGATATTAACGTGAAAATAGAATACGAATTTTATTATTGAATAATCTTACATTTCGAAATTTTCCATTTTTAAAGATGATTTTTCTTTTAAAGGCGATAGTTTGTCATTGCTTAATGAAAGATTGAAAAATATATACATACATATGTATATTTCATTAAAAAATTTGAAATTTTTGTTGAAAAGCTTTTTTTTATAAAAAATTTAATTTTGGTTAAATTTTAGAAGAATTTTTGAATTTGTAGCGAAAAAATTAATTTGTTATAAAAATTAAATTTTTGATAAACAATTTAATTTCTTGGTAAAAATTTTATTTGTGAAATTTGATATCATGGACAAATCATTTTAGAATTTTTAATAAACTTTTATTGAAAATTTTAATTTAGTAAATAAATGGAATTTTTGGTAAAAAATTGAAATTAAACATAAATTTTTAATCAAAAAATTTGCTGTTGTTAGAAAAAAATATATATTTTCAATAAAATTAAAATTTTGGTGAAAAATATTTCCTTAATTAAAAATTATGTTTTTGACAAAAAAAAAAAATCAAAGAAAATATGAAATTTTTATGAATACCCTATTTGCTTAAATTCAAGTTGAAATTAAATGTATTTTAAGCATTTAATCGTGCTAAACATCGAGTTAAACAGTTTAATCCAATAGTGTTCTCCAGTAAAAAGGACATTTTTCAATAATATTTCATTATTAAAATACTTTTATAAATTAATGTCGGACTCTAGCAAAATATACCTACTTGTTCAAATTTTGAAACTTGTTTGCTAATAGCGAATTAGTTTTTATTAAGCAGGGAACTTTTGATATTAAATTAAATTTTATTTAATACATACAGTATGTCAAGAAAATGTTTTTACATTAAAAGAAAACAAGATTTTTTTTTTAAGTTTTGACTTTACATAGTACATAATTTTTAGAAAATGTAATATTTTTAATACGAATTTGTTGATTAATATATTTATTATATAATGCAAAAGGTGTCAAGAAATTATTTTTACATTTATAATACTAAAGAAAATTGCGAAATTTCGAAAATTAAAATCCAATATGGTAACAGCTGGTATGTAAAATACTTGTGGAACCTTTTTAATCAAAAAAATCATTTATTAGTGTGTTTTTTAGTTCATTATAGTCCTATAATACCTCCTAGCCACTTTTTTACATTATGCGAAAAAGAAATTAAGTGGGATTAAAATATGTACTCTGTACTGGTGTATTAAACACATTTTGTTAATAAATATTGCTGTATTATCAGTCTTTACTCATATTTGCTTGGAGTCATTATTTGATAATGACATCAATTTTGAAAGGTTAAATATATATTATAAATACATATTTTCTAAATGATTTTTTAAAGCTTTTGCAGGATTTCAATGTTCCATGACTGGATTCAATTATACTTAAACATAATATTAACATTCTTACACAACCAATAATTCGCCCTTTTGCTTTTGAAACTTGTCTTCAACTTTTTCGTTCCACTCTGCAAAATATTTAAATTAGGCAGATGCAAACTCCCAAATCTCATATTTTTTTGAAGCGATTTAATATTATATTAAGTATTTGTCCTAATAAGGAATACATTTATAAAATATCTTTAGCACTTTTCCAGTATTGGGGGTTATAGTAAACTCCAAATGGGTTTATCCACTCATAAAATAAAATATTACAATAAAAATTTGCAATATAAAAAAATATTTGCAAATATTTTAAGATAAATTTAAAATAATATATTTTTTTCATTGTAAAAACATTTACTTGCCGGCTATATTTTACTCATTTATAAACAATGAAAACTTATTTACCCGATACCATCATCACCTACTCCCTTATAATCTTCATACGAGTCTAAATTAATTTCTCCTTTATCAATTTCCTCCTTCATCTTAAAGCTTGCCTCTTCCGTTAATGGATCCAAAATTGTCACCAATTCCGGTTCCGTCTCAAACATCGACAGCCCCAATAAATCATGTAAACGTATATTGGTTTCTATACATAATTGTTGAAATTTATAGCCGGTCAACAATTTGTCTACACAAGTAGCACATACTAAAGTGGAAAATTGTGATGAGGTATTAATATTAATTTGGGGCACTATGCTATGTAGCATTTCAAGAATTTTGTAATTTTCATCCACATAATCCAAGAGTTGATGATAAACATTGGAGTCGCTTAGACAAGTGCGGCATTTAGCAGATAAATCACTGGATGACATTTTGCTTGTTATTAATAGTAACACTTAAAACATTGCACATAATTTTTAATAACAATTAGTTTACAAATGAACAATGAAATGTAAATCTTTTTTTTTTTTTTTTGCATATCAACAAAAATGTATATATATACATACATGTATGTATATGTATGTTTTGTTTATTTTTATTGTAGAATATAATCAATCATTCACAATAACCCGTACAAAATTCGTAGAGCATATGTTATTCACAATAATTGTAAAATATTGAGGTAAAAAAATAATAATCCAATTTTTCCAAATATGGAAGAAGACATACATATATCCATAATTTAAACTTTCATAATTAAAGGTATTAATATGAAAAAAGTTCTTTCCCATAAAAATATTTAAAATTTTTCGAAAATTTTTGATTAATATACAAATATATTTTTATTTTTTGTTAACACTTTTACACATATTAGTAAAATGCTTTTTTATTTAAATAACTATAATTAATATACTGTACGAGTATGTTATTAAAAAAAAACCTACAATTAATTTTAATTACTGAGATTCTTTAAAATCTAAATTGTCTTGTTGTTGCTGCGTTTGTGAAACAACCACATCGTCTATTTGCCCTTGACGTTGTTGTGTTTGTTCCACCAATTGTTGTCTAGGATCTATTAATGGAATTTGCTGATAACTTGATATAGCCAATGGTAAATTTTGTATATGTTCATTTTTTAATAATTGCTGATTATGTTGCGGCTGCGGTTGCATCTGAGAATCTTGTAAGATTAGTTGTGTTTGTTGCTGCTGCTCAAGTGGTTGCTGTTGTTGTTGATTTTCCTCTATTGTTCGTTCTTGAGCTTCTTCGGACATTTTTTGAGCCTGTTGCAATAGTTTTTGTGCCATTTTATAATGCTGTGATTGATGATGCCTTAGTTCGGCTTGATATTTAAAGGCCATAGGACATTGATCACACATATAGGTATTTTCGCCTACATGTGTTCTTAAATGTTTAGTCAAGTCGCCACTTTCAGCATAAGCCCGTTCACAGTATTTACATTTATAAGGTTTCTCACCCGTATGTGTACGCATGTGGCGTCGTAGATGATAAACTATAGCAAAACTGTAAGTGAAATAAGAATTTATAGGAACTATGTTGAATCTAAATACTGCAAAATTTAAACTAGATATATTTGATATTATATTGAACTGTATAATGCTTTGAAAATACGGCTTAATGAATAAACATATATAAACACCTTTAAAGGCATTACAAATCATAGGGTAGATTGAGAGGAATTTCGAAACATTATAAAATGCTAAATATTTTCACTTTTTCTTGAACATAGAAATCTACTTACGTCATATTGCACTGATCACATTTAAAAGGCCTTTCTCCCGAATGTAGCAGCTTATGTTTTTGCAAAGAGTACGCTCGCGTAAATCGGGAACCACATATATCACAAACATGCGGCTTAGCGTTCGAATGAGTAGAGGCATGTTTTATCAAATCTGAACGGCAATTAAACCTACTTGGACATTCTGGGCACTGGTATTTCTTTAAACCCGTATGTCTTTCCATATGCTGGCGTAAATTACTAGCACTACGGAATGTTTTACCACACTGAGGACATAAATAAGGGCTTTCACCGCTATGGGTACGCATGTGTTCCTTTAAAGTATTCGTATAGCCAAACTCTTTTTCACATACCAGACACACTAGATTCCGATTGCCTTTATGACGATTTAAATGCTCCACTAGATGGGCATGTAAAACGAATGTTTTATCACATTGATCACATTTGTGTTTCTCCACTTCGGGATGTTTATTGGTGATATGTTCGGTTAAAGATCTTACAGACATAAAATTGCGCTGGCAGACCATACAAGGATAATTGGCTTCGGTGGCATTACGTGTATGTATTTGACGATGAGCCGAAAGAGATGCTTGTTTTTCGAAACGCCTTGGACAATCAGGACATTTAAAGCCTTCCGGTCGAGATTGTAAGCTAAGAAATAAACCCGTTTCATTCTCATGCTGAAATAAATGAGACTTCAGAATATTGACGGTGGCAAAACGATATTTACAGATTTCACATTCATGTGGTCGGCTGGGAGAATGTACAGAACTATGTCGTTTTAGACGATAAGGTCGATCGAACACTTTGCCACACATATTGCAAGGAAATTGACCACTTCTTTTATTGCTACTGTTGGGTCTGTAGAGGTTAGAAATTAATATTGTTATTAGAGGTTTTTTATTATAAATCATAAAAAATAAACTAACTTTTCTATTTCTCCTACGCCGGTGTCAATAAAATCAATATTTTTTTTAGTTTCTTTAGCCCGAGGTTTGGCAAAAATATCCTTATCCGAATCATTGCTACAGTAAGAATAAAAATATATATATTTTTTAATTTTAAGCAATATTTTTACTGTACTTACTCTGATTCTTCATAATCGTTATTAAACCAATCAGCGCCCTCATTATCAACATCATCCATGGGTTCTTCAAATATTTGAGGTGTAATTTCAATTTCCTCCTTAACTACAACCTTACCATCATTCGATTTTTCCTTCTCTTTACTATTTGCCGAATTTTCCTCTTCATTTTGTTTCCCTTTTTTATATTTAATGCTATATTTTTTGTGCACCTTGTAGTGGGCTGACAAAGAAGCCTTTTTCTCAAATACTTTGGGGCAATCAGGACATTGAAATATTAGCAATTCCTTAGAAACTTGGCATTCTTCTTTTTCATCTTGTTGGTCATCTTGCTTTTTTTCGGACATATTTTCTTCATCAAACTTTTTAATTTCCTTTAACTCATTGGAGTCATTTACATCAGAATATTTTGATGATATATCTCCATTAGAGTGTGTTAGCATATGCACTCTTAAAGTTGCTTCTGCCGCAAAACTAGTACTGCAAATTTCGCATGGGAAAGCCCGCTTTCTCTCATGTATAGCAGTATGCTGCTTTAGACGATTAATACTACTAAAAACTTTAGTACATTCAGTACAAGAAAAATTGCCTTTACGACGATTTACTTTAGATGGTCTGGGGGTAAATCGGTATTAAATTTAAAATATAAAAATACTATTGAAAAAAGAATCTTACTTTTCCAAATTGTCCGTTTTTAATGAAGATTTTCTGACCGATTTTTCTTTTAAAACGGAAAGTTTTTCATTGCTGTAGAAAGGACATAAAAAGGAATTTAATTATTATAAAATATTTGAGAAAATCTAGAGATTTTGATGAATAAGATTGAAGTTAAAATCTATATCATATATGATATAAAAATTTAATCTCCCTAATTTAGTAGATGCTAATTTAAGCCTATTTAAGAGTTTTAACAATTTTATATTTATATGCAATAAGATTTAAAAAACATGTACCTCTGTTACTTACCTTGAATCAGTATCACTCCCATCGTCTAGACCACCCCCATCTTCCGGTCCCCAATCGTTATCATTATCCGATCCCATTGTCTCTAAAATTTCTCCAGGTTGTACTTCACTTTCAAATTGTTCTTCCTCGATTTCTTCTTTCATCTTAAAACTTGCTTCACCCGTCAAAGGATCCAAAATTTTCTCCAATTTCGGTTCTGTTTCAAACACCGCTAGGCCCAATAAATCATGTAAACGATTATTGGTTTCTATACATAATTGTTGAAATTTATAGCCGGTCAACAATTTATCCACACAACTCTCACAAACTAAAGTGGAAAATTGCGAGGAAGTCTTAATATCAATTTGGGGCACTATACCATCTAACATTTCAAGAATTTTATAATTGTCTTCCACATAATCGAATAGTTGATGGTAAACCTTAGAGGCACTTAGGCAAGTGCGGCATTTGGAAGCTAAATCACTAGACGACATTTTAACTTCTTATAACTTATAATACTAACACATTTTGCAAACAATTTTTTACAATATTTTGTTAAAAATTTACAAAAAGTAAATATATTTTGTGGATATCAACAAAATATTGTAGCTGTTCTTTTTTTGTTGTAAAATGCACTCAATTATTCACAATAATGTCAATATGATAAACGTTATTATCGACAAACAATATAACAAATTCTTATTGTTATTAGAGAACTTGTAAATGGTAGCCCAGCTGTAGTTGACAAATAATCAAGCCACTTGAAATGATAGCTTTATGCTAAGCAGCTGTTAATTACGTTTTTTTTTTTATTATTTCATAATTTTTCTTAAAATTTATGCATTTTTTAATAAAAATGGCTCTAACGCGCCACATTAAATTATTAAGAAACCTTAAATCCCAAACGTTTAATAAAATATTAAGTTTAAGATTGGCTAGTCAGGCCACAAATGCCACGGAAACAACTACGGAAGGAACCACACATTTTGGTTTCCAAACTGTTAAGGAAGAAGAAAAACAACAAAAAGGTTTGTGTTTAATTTATAAAAAACTAATATAACTGCAGAAATTCACAGAAAGTTTCGTTTTATTAGTGCACAAAGTTTTTGAAGATGTGGCCAAATCCTATGACATCATGAACGATGCCATGTCTATGGGGATACATCGTTTATGGAAAGATATGTTTATTGAACGTTTGGGACCCACACCTGGTACCCGTTTATTAGATATGGCAGGCGGTACTGGTGATATATCATTTAGATATTTAAAATATTTACAAAATCAACCCAATCCCCAGGGTAAACAAAGTCATGTCACAATATCGGATATTAATCAACACATGTTGGATGTGGGTGAGGAAAGAGCACGAAAACTAGGTCTTACACAAGAGAAATTGTCTAATATTACCATCGAATGGAAATGTGCTAATGCCGAGGAATTACCATTTGAGGATAATACGTTTAATGCTTATACCATAGCTTTTGGTATAAGAAATTGTACACACATAGATAAGGTTTTTAGTTGTTTTCCATAAATAAAACCTTTTATGTAATTATTCCATTTACATCAGGTCTTACGTGAAGCTTATCGTGTTTTACAACCCGGAGGACGTTTTATGTGTTTGGAATTTAGCCATTTAGAAAATGATATCATGCAATGGTTATACGATCAATATTCTTTTCAAGTTATACCACCTATGGGTCAAATTTTAGCTGGTCAATGGCAACCTTATCAATATTTGGTAGAAAGTATACGTAAATTCCCTAAACAAGAAGATTTTAAACAAATGATAAAAGAGACTGGTTTCGAAATGGTTCGTTATGAAAATTTAACATTTGGTGTAGTTAGTATACATTCTGGTTTTAAGTTGTAATAAATGTTCTAAAATTTATTATTTTTTCTTTAATGTATTTGTACGTACAAAATTTAATTTTGTTAAAATTTTTATGCAAAAAATGGAAATAAAGAAAATGTTTTAATTATTTTTGGCAGACTTAAATTTTTGGGGAAGAAAATTTATGAACTAATTTCACACATATTCTTAATATAATTAATATAAAGTTGCGAGTTATCCGTTAATCAAGAATTTAAATAATAATATGAAAAATTAATATTCAGATATGCGATAGAAAACGATTTTGAAAACGAATCGATGGTATTTATTTTACCATTTTGGTTATTAGATTTTAATCTCTTTCTATTAGATTTTACTACATAATTTTGTATATATCTCTAAAATCTGTTGGTAATTTTCACATGGGCTGTATTTTCATAAACGGAAAGTTTTCGAAAAATCGAAACTAAAACCAGCTGGGTTAACAATTTCACCTTTTAAATACTTGTAAGATCCCAGACAAATTTCACTAACCTTCTTTGATTTTTCCTTTTTTTTCAGTATATTTCAAAAAATTTTATTTTATTTTTTTAATTTTATCATATTTATTTTAATATTTATTATTAATATTTATAATATACAGCAAAACATAAAATAAATTTTTCATTTTTTTTTTGTTTTTTTGTTTTTCTTTACTATAATTGTAAGCAACTACTACAGACTTAAATATAAAGAAATGTTTACAATAATAAATTAAATTGTGGTTTTCAATATTAAAAAAAAAAAAAAAAGTAATAATAAAAACAGTTAATAAACTAATTCTGCTTCTTAAAAAAACATAAAATTAAACGTAAAACATTTTGAAATGAAAATAATTCTTAAGAAATGTTTTTAAACGTTTGTACCTCCTTTTTAATAAGAAACTGGCTGTGAAAGTTAACAAATTCTATGAATTTTTTAATTGAGGATTTCTATTTGAATTTTTTAAGAATAATTTAAAAATAAAATATTTTATTTGTTTTTTTTTCTTTCATAACTATTTTTCGATAATATATTTTATATATATTTAGCTTTTTTTATTAGATTTCTAAATAATTATTTGTATTTTTTTTTTTAATTTATAATATTAAATATTTAGTTTAGTTAGTTTTTAAAAATAGTTTACTAAAATTATGATAATTTTTAGGGGGATTTATAATTGTATTGTATTTAATATGTATATAATTTTTATATAATATTTTAAAGATTATAATTAAATATTAATTATAATTTATATATAAAGTTAAATATTTCTTTCTTGGTAGATAATAAAAAAAAACTAAAAGAATTTTTATAAAAACAAACAATAAAAAACTTAAAGAAACATTTAATAAAAAAAGTCCATAAATTAAGCGTCCATTTGGTTTTTGTAAAAAGGTGTAAGGGGTTTTGTTTTCTTCTAAAACTCTACACCTTAAGTTACTCTTAAATGTTATAGGGATTTCAAAATTAATTCCTTTAAATTAAAAAAAAAGAAAAAAATATTAACACATTATTAATTTTTTATTTTAGTTATTAAAGTTAAATTTATTTACCTTTTCTTAAAAGTTAACTTCTTCGACTTTTTCAGCATCAGACTTAAGATCTTGCAAAAGCAATTCATGGCATGATTTAGGTATTAAAGTACCAACAATTTTTTCACCTTCAGTAGTTTTCAAGCGTATAACTTGCATTTTATTATTAGCATTACGCATGGCCAAAATTTGTTCAACACGAGACCACACCGACAATACCGAACCAGCCAATACATAATACAAACGTTGACGTAAACCAACCTAAGAAAACATCAACTTTAAAAAAGGAATTTTTGTTAAAAAAAAACATTTCCCTAACTTACCTCACACTCGGAACCCATATTAACATTACGACAATTACCATTCCAATACGCATGAGAGCAGGTATTTACAGAGGCATCATATTGTTGAGTCCAATGTGATTCAGCCTCTTCCATGCTTACTTTTTTGTATTTCTTTTCAATTTCAGCCAATGATTCATGGCGTACTTGTAGACCCGTATTGGGTCTATATATTTGAAACATAATTTCTTTTTTGCTAGGAGTTTTATCTTTCTTTTTGTTGTTTTGTTGTTGTGAGGGCAAAGTGGGCGTTTCAATTTCAACGGCTAAGATAGCGGTACGTTTGTTGTTGCGTACTTGATGTGACAAATAGAAACCTTCATTTTCGCTAATCAAATCGGCATATCTAGAAAAAAATTATAATAAATAAATAATATAAAAAAGGAAAGTGGAAACAAATTTTTGGTGAAAATTCAAATGGAAAGATATTTTAAATGAAAATTCAAAGTGAATTTTTTATAGAAAAATTTCGAGTTAAATTTTTCTTTATTGAAAAAATTTCCAGGTAAATTTTTCTACACAGAAAAAAATCGATATAAATTTTCCTTCATAGTAAAAATGTTTGAGGTGATTTTTTTCATTAGAAAAAATTCTGTGAATTTTTGAATTACTTACTTATCCATAGCTTCTTGCCAAATCATTCCTCTTTCCACTCTCACGGTATGCAGTTCAGTGGGTGCTTTTCCGGTAGCATGTTTACGTAGGAAACGTACTAATTTAACTCGTGTAACATTTTCGCCAGCAGCTCCCAAATCTAAATTTATAAAAGTAAAATTAATATTAATTTATTCCATCCGATACAACAGCATTTCCTTTATCATTTACTTACCTAAAATACCCAAATCAAAACGTCCACCTTTTTTGGCCTGATTAATAATGGCCGTTAGGGTGTCGGTAAAATATTTGAAGAGACGATTTTGCAACTCCACAGGCATGCCTAATATTCGATTCAAAAATTTTGATATATTATTGTAATCTTTGTCCAAACTTAAAACGCCTGGATTAGTTTCACTATTCACAATAATTCCAACACCCACTAAAGCGCCAGCAATATCCTTAAAGAAATCACCACGATAATCAGTGGGTGGTGGTACCAGAGGCTGTTCATAGCCCATTATTGTTTTCATCACAGTTTCTAAAGCCGTGCGGCCATATTTGTTGTCTATATTGAATTGCGATAAATCACGAGTTTCTGTGGCTCGACGATCGCCATGCGTTAGAGCACCCAAAGACTCCAAACGTTTGGCTACAGTGGAGGCGAAACGTCTTTCACCCGCCAGATCAGAGATCAAGAAAATGTACTCGGGAGCATTGACCTGATTGGAACGATGAGTACGACCAAATTGCTGAATGGCGCGATCAGCAGACCACGGTAATTCCAATGTAATGTGGACACGACGTCTTTGATTCCGTACACGACGATCACTTTGCAAAGAAATACCACTGGAGGCGGCTTCAGATATAATCGCAACATCTTTTTCGCCATCCATGAATCTTTGTTTTTCGGTGATATTTAAAGTTTCTAAAGGAACATCTTGTTCAGATCGTGATTCATATTGTATGGAACCATCATCTAATTGTACTACACGACCCTTTCGACCAGTCATTTCAGCCACATTATCGGGTCCACCCAGTTCATCGATCAATTGATCCAAAGTATTAGGAGGCAAACGTTCACCTAATAATTCAATTTTACGCAATAATTCCTCTTTCATGGAACACGCACGCTCAATGGCATCTTTGGGCGGAGGACCATAGTTAAGGCGCACACCATGTACTCCTATTTGAGTAACAGTGCCCTTAAGTTCTTGTTTCTTTTGCAAGAGATCTTGAATTTTATCTTGCGTTGAGAGGGGAACTTTCTTTTTGGGCGGCGATACTGTTACAGAGAGCGACGAGGAAGAGTGACTATTATTGGTGGTGGTAGTAGTGGTGATAGTAATAGAGGTATTATTGCTGTTGTTATTATTGTTTGAGGTTTCCTTGGTTTTGGTCTTCTTTTTCTTCTTCTTTTTGGCCCGAGCCAACCAAGGATCATTATCCGAATCTGAACCACTGCAGAAGGGATTAAAGTCTGAGGATTCATAACTATCACTATGATGACCCGTGTCAGATTCTTCTGATTCCGAATTGGAGAGTTTGTAATCGGATTCTTTGCCCGATTCATTTTGAGAATCATTGTCGTCGTCATCATCATCGGAATCATTCCAAGAATCATTACGTGATTTTTTATTGGCACGTATTTCCTGACGTGAGGACTTACGTTTATTGGCAGATGAGGAGGGTGGTTCTTCTTTAATTTTATTTTTGGCTGCTGTTACTTCGGCTATAATGGATTGTAAAGTGGATTTTTTATCTTCCGAGGGTCCGGTGAGACCGAGAATACGATTAATGCGATTGCGATCGGGAGCAGGGAAATGTTTTTCGACCAGAGATTGAAAAACGCCCCTATAAAATGGTTTCATTTTGGTTAAAAGTTTAAAATTTTATTTATTTGCTTAACTCACTTGGCTGTTGAAACGAAATCCGTTAATTCACCATCATCTCTTTCTAATTGTTCCAGAGTACGGGCCTCACCGGTTGATTGTAAACCTATGACCACACATTTCCCATATTTGATGGCTTCTCTGGCCACCTGCACAACATGATTTACTTTGGCCGCTATACACAAGTATTTAAAGAAACGTTGATGTGAAGACCAAAATTGGCCCCACATGGTCTTCTTCATACGACTTTCGGCATCGATCAGTTCGGCAGCCTCGGTAAATTTTTGCATGGCCTCAACCCACTATGATTTTTAATTTAAATAAAAATCAAATATTATATCTACTAAACAAATTATTCAATTTTTAAAATTAACTTACCAAATCGACAGATTCATCATATACTTTGCGAAACTCTTTTGACAAAGAAACCTCTTCAATTTTAAAGGTAACACCATGAAAACTTAACTGTCTTGCTATATACATGCCTCTCAATTTCATATCCATCGCTACTATTTCCATAGCTCCAACTCCCCTGGAAAAAATATAAGAATAAGAATAAATTTATAAAAAACATAACTTTTCTTAAAAACATACCTTTTCTCTACTGCTGTTATAAAATCATTAAATGTAGGAAATGCTGTACCTTGGCCCCACAAACCCAAACGCACCATATACGCCATATTCTTAGGTTCCGAAGCTCCTGTAGCTGAGGCATATACTACCCTTGCCTTGGGTAACTTATTTTGCAGCTCTAAAACCGTTTGGCCCGTTTTTGTTGGCTTACCTGAACCCACGGGACACAAGTTTTTAGCCTTGTGACATTCATCAAACACTATGAGACCATCGAAGTCTTCACCGCACCATTGCAGCAGCTGTTTAAGTCTTGATTTGTATTTACCAGTCTTATTATTTGATTCCCCTATCAAAGCAGAATATGTGCTAAATATAACACCTTTTTTACAATTGTTATTAACATCCGAGTTAATTTTGGCATATTTAAACTAAAAGTAAAAAATCAATAACAAATAATTTATAATACATTTAGCGTACAATTAATTATATTTATTGAAATCTACCTTATTTAAAGCATGAACTTCTATTTTACCCGCTCCAATATCAGCCAAATCTCTTTCGGCATCATATTTCAAATCATTTGATACTGATATCCATAATGCTTTCTTACGACCCTTCATATAATTCTCATAAATTATACCGGCTATAGTTCTGCCTTTACCCACACCAGCACCATCACCTATCAAAAAACCAGCACGACTGCCATCGGGTAGCAAATGATCATGCGCCTGAGAAGCATAGGTGATCGATTCCAATTGTAAAGCACTCAATTGGCCACTTTGTATGGTTTCCTGAGGTATGGATAATCTATAGTAAACATCACAGGGTTCAACAGAAGATAATGAAGCAGTTTCAACCACTGGATCGGGATGTTTTTTACCCAATTTTACTAAAACAAAAACAGTTTTAAATATTTAAAAAGAAATTAAAATGAACAAATTACATTTGGCTGGCCAATATTCGGCATAAGTTTCAGCTACACCCATTTCTTCGTAGTCGGCTTCATATTCTTCTTCGGCTTGCATAATGGGTGTGGTAACCTAAGAAATCGAAAAGAGATAGACAAATATTATAAGAAATTGTTGTAAATATATAAAATACTTTAAAATCCAAACAATGAAGTAGTATATAGTCCAGTCCATAAAATTGGTGTTAGTCTAGACTATAAAATAGTCTATAGTCTAGACTATAAAATAGTCTATAGTCTAGATTATAAAATAGTCTATAGTCTAGAATATAAAATAGTCTATAGTCTAGAATATAAAATAGTTTAAGGTTTAGACTATAAAATAGTCTATAGTCTAGACTATAAAATAGTCTATAGTCTATACTATAAAATAGTCTATAGTCTATACTATAAAATAGTCTATAGTCTAGACTATAAAATTGTCTATAGTCTAGACTATAAAATTGTCTATAGTCTAGACTATAAAATAGTCTATAGTCTAGACTATAAAATAGTCTATAATCTAGACTATAAAATAATCTTTAGTCTAGAAATTTTCCATTAAGATTTATCATTCTGTGGAGGGAAATTTCCATTTTTCCCTCCCCATGGATCCGCGCCTGGCCTAGACTAAGTATATACTAGTCTATTTTATTATAAGCTCTTCTCCTTTTCATTAAAATAATCACCTCATTTTATTCTGTTTAAAAAAAAAGTATTTTTTTACTTCGTTCCCCTCCCTTTTACACAATTAATCGCAACAACATTAATAAAGAAATTATTTATAGATTTTTAACAAAACCCTTTTTTCCAAAAAATAAACTTTCTTTGCCAAATTCTTTTATTGCAAAACTCTTAAATCATAACAAAATAAGTGAAAAGCGTAAATTTGTGTGTAAATTTTTGGAAAACTGGTATAGACTCTAATGCTATTTGTAGCTCTCAAAAAAAGCAAAAAAATACTTTCTCTCGCGTTTATTTGTCTTTTTATTTTATGACTGTTTAGGGGCTTAAGAAAAACACATTTTGAGAAGTTTTTTTTTCTTTCTATTTTAAAATCTTTATTTTGCCACTTAATGGTTGTTTTATTGTTTCGTAAATATATTTGAGGCCACTAATCTCAGTTTTATTTGAATGTTTTGATAAAATTTGTTAAATTTATATTATTGTCTTATATCATTTTCAAAATTTATTGTTGCATATTTGAGAGGGTGTTTAACAAAAGGTATAGTAAATTATGTGCTAATGATAGACCCAGGTGATTTGTTAAAATAATTTATTATTAGCAAAGAGGATTTAATTTGAAAAGTTTTAACAAAAAGAAGAAAACATTAAGAAAATTTTATTGAAAGGATTTAGTTTCAAAATGTTTATTTTATGCAAATTTTACTTTTTAAAGCTAAAAAAAGAAATTAGCAATAAAAATATAAATAAATTTAAACGTAATTTAAAACAAGTATTTTAATAATTATAAATTATTTTATATCCAAACTAATTGTTTGAATAATTTTAATTGAATGCTTTTATTTATTTATTTATTTTGTAACATTTTAAAGTCTTTCAAAAATTCTTTTCATTAAACATGAGAAATTTTGTTAATTTTCTCATTAAATTTGAATTATAAATATTTTACTTTGTTATGAGTAAAGCCTCAATAATTCTTTGTGTGTGTGTGTTTTGTGTTCATAATACAAATTTTTTTGAATTTTTTTCTTTTTTGAGTTTTATATTTCGTTTTTTGGAAAAAAAAAAAGAATTTTCATTGAAATTTTTTCCTAATTTTTCTATTATATTTTCAAATTTAAATTCAAATGAATTTGCATTGTTCAGTTGATTGCACAATTATAATTTTATTGTATAGAAATAAGTGCAAGATAAATTTTATTACAAAAAAATATATTATTACAATAATTAAGATTGAGGTAGGTCCTTAAAAATGCGATAGGAAAAAAATAATTCAAATTAACTATTGACAGGACAAGAAATTGGAATTTGTTTATATGTGTTAATATGCAAATGTAAATATAGTAGTTCTTGTCTATAGCAGGCGCTGATCCAGCTAAGGCTTTTGGGGAAGGAAAATATAATGATTTTAACAACTATTTCCTCAAATTTCTTAATGTAGTACACATTTTTCAAAAGGAGTTTTCATTTTGAAACTTCCTCTGGTCTATAGTATTAACTATAGTTTAAACTTTAGTCTAATCTATGATCGAAACTATAGGCTACCCAATAGCCCAAACTACAGTCTAGACTATAGTCTAAACTGATGTCTAGTATATAATAAAAATTATAATCTAGTCTATAGTCTAATCAATAGTATAAACTATAGTTCTACAGTCTAAATTAAAGTCTAGTAATATCTTCTTAAATATAGTCTAGTCTACAGTCAAATCCATAGTCTAGTCAATACTCTAAACTATACTATAGCCTCAACTAATGTGTAGTCTATAAATTAAGCTATAATTCAGTTTATTCTACAATCTATAGTCTAGCCTATAATATTGACTATATTCTATAGTCTAAAATATATTCTATAGACTAAGCTAGAGTATATTGTTCAAACTATAGTATATAGACTAAATTATAATCGTCTCTGTAGCTTAAACTATAGCCTAATCAATAGTCTATTAAGCTATTGTCTGATCTAGTGTACAGTCTAGTCGATAGTCTAAACTATTGTCTTAAGTATAGTCTATAGTCTAAACTATAATCCGTAGTATAGTCTATACTCTAAACTATAGTCCGTAGTATAAACTAGAGTCTAAATTATAGTCTATAGCCTAAACTATAGCCTATAGTCAAAACTATATTCTAAAGTCTAAAGTATAGTCTATAGTCTAAACTATAGTCTATATCCTAAACTATAGCTAGAGTCTAAAATATACTATATAGTCTAAACTATAAGCTATAGTCTAAACAATACTCTATAGTATAACTATAGTTTATATATTTTATAGTCTAAACTATAGTCTATAGTCAAAATTCTAGTCTATAGTCTAAACTCAAATTTATACCCTATAGTCTAACCCATACTCTATAGTCTAAAATATAGTCTATAGTCTAAACTATACTATATAGTCTAAACTATACTCTATAGTATAAACTTAAACCTATAATCTAAACTATACTATATAGTCTAAGCTATAGTTTATAGCCTAAACTATAGTCTAAACTATACTATATAGTCTAAACTATAGTTTATAGTCTTAACTATACTCTATAATCTAAATTATAGTCTATAGTCTAAACTCTAGAGTTTAAACTATAGTCCATAGTCTACACTACACTAATTATTTATTTATTTTTTTAATCACATTTTCCTTAAAATTTTTGTTTAAATTTTCTTCCTCCTAAACCACGGTTCATGCTAAAATATTTGGAAATGTATTGAGTTGTTTAAAATGATGACGTTAATGAGCAAAAATTATGTTTATTTTAAAGTGGTAGTATTATTATTTATTTCAATTTTCTCTCTTTCTCCACCTCTTTTACCCTAAAATTTTTGCTTTGTTCTTTTTCTTTCGTTAAGGTCGTTTAAAGACTTTTCTTTAAATTTTTGTTCTTTTAACACAAAATATGTTTTCAATATTTTTTTTATTTTTAAAAAATTGTTTACATGTGAAATTAATACATTTTCAAGGTATTTATAACCATAAAAAGATTTTATTATAAAAATAAATAAACTTTTTTTTTATTAAAATAAATAAATTTTTCTATTTTGTTAAACACGTGTTGTTGTTAAAGAATTAATAAAAATGTTTATTGTTAATGACAAGTAATAAGAAAATAATTTCGTTTAATAATTTCTAAATATTTAAACACAAAATGTTGTTGTATCATCTTTAAAGAATTTTTATGATTTTTTTTAAATTAGAAAAAAAATGTAAAAAAGATGACTGTTTCTTGGCTAAAATGTATAGTTTACGTATTTTAATGTGTGTCTAAAGATTTTGTCATTTGCAAAAATTCTTTTGTAAATATTTTATTTGAAAAGATTTTTTTTTTTTTTTTTTTTTTTTTTTTTTTTTTTTTTTTTTTGGAAAATTTTTTTTTTTTTTTTTTTTTTTTTTTTTTTTTTTTT